>OMLM01009331.1:69915-83074 GCA_900302695.1 Helostoma temminkii
CTTTTTCCACCTTCATCTGAACTTCATCTACAAAATTTTTACTACTGTATATGAACTTTATTTAAGCACACACCCGTAAGGCTGATATCACAGATCTGACGTCAGACTTATGCATCTGCATTTCTCCGTCCACTCCAGCCTGACTTGCTAAATAAGTGTGATGATGATAATGATGATGATGATTATGATTATTATTATCATTGTGCTGTCCTTGATGTTACCCTTATTATCTCACCTCGTGGAGGAGAGGAAAGTGAAGAAATACAAAGTAGATACATCTGTTGTAGTTAGTAGGTGTGAAGTTTATTGCTGGTTGTATTTGTAGTTTTTTGTTAAATCTGTTTCTTGCCACAGCATGAGAGTTTTTGATCAAGCAAAGAGGAAGGGGGGAAGGACACACAAACACACTATAACAAAACTGGCCCAATAGGTGGCGCTATACTATATGCTGCCATAACTGGCCCCAGGAGGTCTTACAAGGATGTATCATCCCACCATATGAGGGCACTGTACTCATATTATTCAAGAGGGTCTATCAAGTCTGATAGAATTAGATCCACATTGTTTACATTTGCAAGCAGTGATTTGATCATTTGAAATAAGTAAGCGCTTAAAGCTTGTTTTTTTCCTAATAATGTTGCAGATAACAAATGCATTCATACAAAGACACACGTGGGCAGGTACACGTAGAAACATACCTGAAATCAATACACTGATCAACAGGAAAGCATGCAACCCTTACTCTTCCCAATATGGCATAGGGACTTACTGACATTCCAGACCCTTAATTTAACTTTTCAACAAATCAGACACATAGCTGCAACCTGCATAGTCAACACATATTCACCATCATGCCTGAGACCGCTGCATGGGGCGAGGTATGAAGTAGGAAACAGGGTCAGCTTCCCTTGCTCCACATTTGGCAAAGTCGCAAGGGGGTGGTTCCTGATTTATGGAGCTGTAGCACTGGGTGAGTTATCTTGGCCACACAGACATTGGGACTGGCTCCTTACAACCCCCCTAACTCTGACATGTCCACAGTAAGGCATCCCTTTGATTCATACCATATTTCTCTAATGATGCTTGTAAAATGGCAGGATATGCTGAGGATCAGTCACAGTGTTTTATGGAGTGATATCAAAAGTGTAAACCAAAGTTTGCAAGGTAATTTGATTCAAATGGACCCGCCCTTGTTCATTTACTGTTAACATGACATCAAATTACTGACTGAGTCACACACAAACACAAGTTATGCTCAGAGACATGCAATTAAACCCTCAGAGGATCATGCTGGAGAAACATTTTTTGTCACTTCTCACATCCACATGGTGCATATAGGTGATCCTGTTACAGCCAAGACAGTGCAACATGAAATATAAGGGTCACAGAAAATCCTGCAGGTCAAAAGGAGCTTTCTGACTTAACAGCTGCCTTCCCACCGTGGAACCAACAAACATGCCTCCCAGCAGGAAAACTGCAGTAAGTCGTCAGGGCTCTGCTGACATATTAACCTCTTGAGGACTTTAGAGTGACACCTGTTTAAAGCATTTACTAAGAAATAAAACATCACTGTACACTTGATGACAAACTTTTATAGACCGGACAAAGATTTGCTCACCGTGTACCTTTCTAAAGTAAACTAGTAAAGTAAACCCACTTTTAAATGTAAATCATAAATTCCAACACCACCATTTTTCTAAAAGAATATCAACACTTGTCCCTTTTTTCCTATCAGGTGTTCGGTGGTCAGGTTTAGTGTGAGATTGCTGACAAGATCTAAGAAAAGCGCTTGGGTTACCTGGGATCTGCTGACATTGAGTGTCAAACTGGGTGCTGAGAGCCAGGGGCCAAGTGACAGTTTGCTGGTCTTTGGACAGAATGACGTCAGAGATCTGGCTTGTCAAAGTAGCTGCCGGCAAAAAGAAGGATGATGACTGCACAGGCTGCAGGGAAAGTCTTAACTTACAGTAGCTATAGCTCCTGTCACAGAAGTCAGACGAAAATAAAATGAAAAACATTCCTTGTTCCTTAATCTGCCGGTCCAAAAAAAGGTTGTTTTTTCCTTAGCAAGTTAAAGTTGGATTACAGGAATATTTTCAAGGTGGGAATTCAAGCAGAAAAACAAGACTGAGGTGAAGTCATATGAGGACCTGAGAAGTATTGTGTTGGTTTTGAAAACTGAGCTTCATCGGCTATTTTTCCTGCTGCTCTGAAATGGTTATTTATAGCTGTTACCCGGGTGTAGACAGTAACTTTTTTCTTTGGTGGCTGCTTCTGTGCTATCCAGTGACACAATAAAAGTCTGCAAGTATGAAATTCTGCAATTTTAAATACAAATATATAAGGGATATGAGTAGCTGCAGGGTACAGAAAAGAACATCTATCTAGAGTCTTCAACCATAGTGGTCAGCAACATTGGAGCTATATTGGTGTACAAGATGACGTAGCAATGATTCCCAAAGCCCCTCCTTCACTGCTTCTCTCCATCCATCTCCCTCTCCCTCTCCATCCATTCCCTGTCCAAAGCAAGCACTACATTGTACCATCTATCATTGCTGCTGCCCCTAAAAACACCAAATACACCCAGTTATGTTGTCACGCTAACTTCATAGCCAACACCAATACAGTTTAGGTTTACTGCACAATTTTTAAAAGTATACGTTTAAGGTAAGGTTCTACTGAACAAAAATTTTGCTTGTACAAATCCAAATTAGTGATCATAAATATTAACAGTGTGTCAGTAGTATCATTCCTTTACTACTGGGATACAGACGGCTGTGTGTAAAATAACGATATACTGGGTATTCTGTCTAAAAAGACTTTTCTTTTCACACTCAGTATGTGACTGCAAATAACAGCAAACCAATGTAAGAATACATTAGGTTTAGTAGATGAAGGTACCTGAACCAAATTAGACTGAAATCAAGCATAATCAAGCACGATGGAAAAGTGTTAAAATTATTACTTTTTTAAAGATATCTTTTCTGATTTTAAAAGTTTAGGCATATTATACAGTAACAGAGAATTGTGTCCATATCTACTACTATCTATACAATTTTTTATGCATGTTTTTTGTTAATATTAGTCTAGTTCAGACACACGGGGAAATTGTTGTTTGGACAGCTACATGTACAGAGTAGCGCTACTATGCAGTTTCGGTATCTTGTCCAAGGACAACTCAGCATATAGCCACGGGAGGACTGGGAATGGAACCTGCTAACTCTGGTGTTGAAAGATGGCTACCAGTTGAGCATGCTTTAACATTTACGCCTTCTCCAAAGTAAAGATAACCGAGTGAAATCTTTAGGGGACACACATGCACACAGATAGTGGACACAATACAGCTCTTATACTGACTGTGGTCATATGGCTCAAATTTGTTTCCCAGGACGCTGCTGGCATCACAGGCTACTCAATATCCAACTGTACAAATTAGTACAAACAATGATGAGCTAAACAACTTTAATACTATAAAACTTTGACTAGTGAAGCCCTCAAATGACAATTGAACAAAAGGAGAAAAAGAAGGGGAAAAGTCGACCACAACCTCAGTGTAAATGAGAAATCCCCCTCAAAGCCAGTGGACAGAATGGGTTGGCTATGCCGTGGAGTAATGGCCATCAAGGGATTTCTCTGTGGAGCCCAGTCGCTGAAATAATACATACTCGTAAAACCAAAACTAAGCTAAACAGAAAAGGCCAAATTAAGTCTTTAGTTTCATGCACATACATACATTTTAAACTAAACATTAAGCATGTCAGATGTAAAGAAAAATAACATGGTGAGATTTTACTTATTTGTTGATAAAGTGCTTATATAGTGTATAATAATAGGAGGATTTTTACTGCCTGTGTAAAACAATAGCTTTTAAGACGGTCACTACCGCAATTCACTTGTTAACTGCAAACCACCAAACTGAATAGCTGATAAGCTTAATTCTGACAAATAGTACACTCACTTTTAAATACTTAAACCCCTTAAAGATAACAACTGTTTTGCTTATTTTCATATTATCCTATAATTGTTTATAATTCCACAAACTATAAATGGTGTCACTGTATACAATGAATTTACATGAGGTATATATATAATTTTTTAAAATTTTTTTTTATTTCTAGGTCTGTGGAATCCAGAGTAACCAAGACACTGTTTCTGAAAAGACAATGTGCTGTTAATTGGTAACAGAACTCTTGCATTGATATAAAGCCACCATATGGCTGTGCACCACTGAAGGTAAGAGACAATATAATGAAATTGTTATAAACTACCAGGCCCAAAGAAACAAAAAGCATTAGAAGACAGTCTGTGAGGGGGAAGCAGCAAATCCACTCACCACAGGGAGGGAGGAAGGTTACTGCCCTTCTGTCTTCACACTGATGAGTCACTGACAGCTGTATCTGAGATGTTCAAGACCCACACATTTTTTATGCATGTGCACTGTACACTCTCTCTCTAATAAGGGCTGTCTCAAAGGGGAATTCAGAAGCCACCACATGTGCAGTTGATTACCTGGGAGGTTAATCAACAGGAAGCCCTCTGGTATGGCTTTTGACCTTGTGGTGACAAACAGCATACCACACAGACAATCAGACACACACACAGACACACACAGACCTCTATTCATCCCTGACACTTGATGATAGCATTAACAGAGACACTGATAACAGAAGCCAGAAATAGAAGTTAATGTAACATTTCTTTCTACATTAGCGTCTTTCTCACGAGGTAAAGTTCAATATTGGTAGTTCGAAAATACAAGTTATTTTTATAATATAGAGTTACTGCATTAACTCTCATTCCAAGTAGAGCAACAAACACTCACAAACTACATCCATGTAAACAACCAACATTAAAATGACAGATACTTGTTTGTGTTGTAATATTATTGTTAATTTACATTGTGTCTATACAACATCGCTTGTAAGATTCGTCTTGCAGGAAAACTGGTACATGAGTTTTGTTTATCTTGACAGATTTAGGCATGATCAGATCTCTATCAGTCATCTAATCTAGTGTGGGTTACTATATGTATACTGTGTGATTGAAAATCAAAGAGAGGGTGATAATTTTTGGAAAAGTGTAACACTGAAGTAGACAGAGATTTACATAATGTATCATGACAAAATAAAGATTTGTTAGCTTTCACAGTTTGTCATTAACCTACATGTTTGATGAGCCCAATTGTTATTGAGCTCAATTCATAAAATCTAATTTAGTTCATGCTTCAAACGTGTTACGTAAACACAATGACGCTTGACCTACTTAAAATGTCAACGTAAATGTTTCAGTGTTATGTAGGGTTTATGCTGACAGTGCAGTGATTGATGCAGACTAACACAGCTACATGACTCACCCAACATGAATCTAAAATCGATCCCTGCCGCACTTAAAGCCAAACAAAGGCTGAGTTTTACCATAGTTGAGATTGTTGTGATTGAAGCAGGACTATTGATTACCGACAGATTAATGCCTCAACATTATTCAGCCTTGCATGTGTTGCGTTCTCACATCAGGGGAAATAGTTTGATTTTGGTGAGAGGGTCTCTGTATAGAGAGAGCAGGAGGCACAATGTGACACAAACACAAAAATCATCTTTCCATCCTCCGAACCACTTAGGGGTCGCGGGCGTGCTGGAGCCTATCCCAGCTATCATATGGGTGAGAGGCGGTGTACACACTCGACAGGTCGCCAGTTCATCGCAGGGCCAGGGTACACATATAGACAAAGACAACCATTCACACTCTCACTCACGGCTACGGGCAATTTAGACTTAGACTAGAATTAAGCTAACTGCATGTCTCTGGACTGTGGGAGGAAGCTGGAGTGCCCAGAGAGAACCCATGACTGCTAACCACTACACCCTGTGCCGCCACACAGAAATCATCTGTGTTTTATTTATAGCATTGAAGTAGAGCCAATCACATGATTAGAAATGATGTGTAATGTGCATGAACCTTAGTTTCCTGAATTAGAGAAGCTCGATGCAACAACAGAAAACATGTTTTCTATATTTAATTTTGACGTGCTCAGCAGATCTACTAACAGTGAACATCCACTCTCTCACTGTGAATACCCAGACATTTACCTGCTGTGTTCACACCCAGGCTCACACAGACATTACACAGACTTTGTACTAGGGGGCTGGCAGGAAAAAGTCTGTGTGATGTCCCTGCGGGTTGACTCGGATGTTTGCATTCACACATGCAGCTCACACGAGTAAGGTCTGGAGAACATCTGGAGTCCAGTGCATGTGTGAAAGCAGCTGTCTTTTGCCAGGGATTAAGGAATTTGCTCAAAAAACCTGCTTTATTGGACGTATTTAAATTTCCAAGAAACTACAACAAATAAAGAACAGTGAAATATTTAAGGAAAATCTGAATAAATAAGCTGAAACACAGAAAGATAATGTCCCTGACCACAGGGTCGAGCGGTGGCTTGATGAAAATTATGTAAATCATATGCCATGGCCTTCGCATTCACCATAACTCAACAATAACTTATATACAAAAAAATGATAGTCATATTAGTCATATCATTGCAGGTAATCCATAGAATATTGAATTAACTTTATTAGAGATGCACCAATTGTAGTTCACTATGGTAGGTTTGGCTGCATATAAATCCATGTTATATTTTCTTACACTACATAAACATTCTCTAATTTCCTTTTCCCTTGCCCCATTTCCTCTCAATAACCTGGAACCATTCTGATATGCAACTTTACAATTGACATTCAGCACACAAAGTTACTGAGTTACAATTACTGAGATACACTGTATAATTATCTCATTTTAGAAAACGTACAAGACTGCCATTAAATCATTTACTATCATGCAGAAAGTCTGGCAAAACGCCATGGGTTCTGATTACAGGAAAGATAATACAAAGTGGACTTGGTGACAGACTGAGTAGTTCTCACTAGTGGCAATGTGGTCTCGTGAGACTCACTCTTTCTATTGCCTGCTCAGCTCATTTAAATCTAATCCAAGAATGTAAAGTTCTTCCAAAGTTGTGTGGGATCCACTGGTGTAAAATCTGTGGCTAAAGTGTGAAATAGCTTAAGGGAGCAGTAGTTATATTAATGTGTAATTGTAGCTGCAGTGTTTCTGTAAAGTATAATTATCTTAGCTCTTTACAGAACTCAAGAGACAAAGGTTGCTGCACAGAACTACACCGCAGAATATGGTGGCAATGGCCTTCCTTTGATGGTAAAGAACATATATGTTCTTGAGGGACACTGCTGACCCCAGACCCATAAAGTAAATCTGGATCTGTAAGACAAGCAACACGATACATGTCAAAGCTAGTTTTAGAGCCTACACATGTTGCTTTCCTACTAAAACCTGCTGCCCAAACAACAAACAAGTCAGGTTTGTAATGCTTAGACAAAATCATGATGGGTCACAAAATGAGGGATCAAAATCAAAGTTTCAAAAAACTTGAATCTGTTCATGTTTCTGTTTTCTGGGGTAGTGGGGAAAATTTTTAGTTCAAAACCATTGTTTTGATGACATTTTGTACTTAGGCTACATATATGACTTATCTAAAATAAAGGCAAAAATAGTCAAATAAACTTTGTTGCTTAATCTGCAAAGCGAACTGCTTACTATACATACTATTACAAGTAAAGAACAGTTTTTTTCAACAGAGCTTAACTCCCAAGTTGTATCCCCTAATGGTATGTCCAGCATCTTAATAGCTAAGACAGTTAAGATAAAAGTTATGATTAGGCTTGACATTATATGAACCATGTAATACAGCTAAAGCCCAGCCCAGCTGACTTTCGCCATTTTATGATTAAAAGCTTAGTGGCAAGACAACACTTAAGCATCTCTCTGATCTAATGCATTCATCAAAATAACCTGACAATCCCACTCTATTTACTGATCTCAGAATGAATGAATCTCAAACATTTATCTGGTGATCAGCAGTAATTACAGGCATGTAATTATCACCCCTTGTATCTTTCTGTTCTGCTAATAGAGACCTATACATAGCCAGACCCTACACTTACAGTCACTGCGACAGTGATTATATGTGATAGAATTCAAGCCCTAATTCAATAATCACTCAGGCTCTAGCACTTTGATTTATATAACCGACTGATTTCTAATTGAGAGCACAAAGCTAGCATTGATCCTGATTATCTTACAGACTGTCTCAATCTGACCCTGTGTCTTTTTTTGTCTTGACATACTTTTTGCCTTTTATGTGTTTATCTACCTGCCTGCATTTATTCCTATCATAATTTCTGTCATGCCTTTTCTACCTGCCACCTTTGAGCCACTGCAGATATTATTCATTGAATCCTTTAAAATACACAACATGAAACAGTATTGGCAGACCCACAGATTACATATGAACATAGTCTTTGAGTGGAGGACAGTCACACTGAGGACATTTGGAACATGTACACTCTCTTTTCCTGTCCGACCCTTCTGTGATTGCGTGTGTATGCACAGTACAGTATGTGCTGCACCTGTCTGCCACAGAGGTAAAGTAAATTTGATTTCCTGTATTCTAGCCCTCTCACCACGTGGATGAAAGCAAGATGCCTTTGGGGTGAGCACACGTGCTACAGTCTCCCCTGGCTTCAGCTGTTCGTGCCACCCTAATAGAGCAGAACAGAATGATTGGGATTTAAAACAGGGGCGTTATTTTGTATAACTTAAGCTCCATTTGGACAGGGCTGATTTTACAGGGGGGAGGATGGGTGCAAAATATTCCCTGTGGTCCATGGTTATTAATTCAGTGTTGTTGAAGAGGTTTTTAAAGTTACAAATATCACAAAATAGAGTCTGTAATACATATGGCCATTCAGCATGACAAGCAAAAGTGATTTGTGTTTACTTCATGCAAAGATGTTTTTTTAAAAAAAGGCATTGCAAATAGGAGGCAAAGTAGCTGCACCATCCAGTCCTCCATCTTCCCTTCCTTTGCTATTTTATGAACAAATAACAATAAACAGCTGATTGACAAGAGGGAGCAGAGGCCAGAAGAAAATAGCACAGTAGTCGCATTACTGACAAGAATGTAAAACAGTGACTCACTTATGACTCACTTATACCTTTCGATTCAAAGTGCCCACATACCTTTTTCTACCTACGCTACACATTACACGCAGCATCTAATCAACTAAAACCTTAAATGGGTATTGTTCAGTCTTATACTGTATGTAACTCAATTTATACTTCAGAAATGAAAACTCTTCTCACTTTCCAAAAATATATCTACATGGCAGGCTGCTATTGTTAACACAATCATTACACAGACAGAACTGGCTGTAACTACCTAAACGATGCAGAGAAAAGCCTAGTCATTGCTTATGTTTAAGGTATGGGTTGAAAAAAGATGACATCTTACTTCTAGCTATGGCTATGCTGTTTCATTTTAAAAGCAGCTCACTGTCATTATTTTAGTGACTGTCCAAAAATGTCCAGACCTGCACTGACATATAATTGCAGTGCAATGATGTAACGTTTAATATGGACAGACATTGAATATACTGGCTATTTAGAGGCATGTACTATATGAAAAGCCATAGTGTAACTGTCTCTCTGAATTATACTGCTAATGTTTAGTAGTCAGTGACAGAGCAAAAATCAGCACCATACAATTACAAACAATACAGACTAAAAACTCAGGACAACTGTTATAAGCCACACAAAAAATATCTCAGCTTGTATTGCATTTGATACTGTACAATTAAGAATCAGGATCATATCACAAACTCATCACTCCACTGGAGCCACACTACAGTTTATTTAAAATGCAGGCAGCAGCAGAACTAAACACTGAAACTGTGATGATTTTAGGATTAACTGGCGTATCCCACTCAAGCCTGTCCAAGTCATGTGCAAATCTCATTGGTAAATATATATATAGATAGAAATATTTGACAACGCTTTCGCATTGCTATCTTTTAATGTTGATACAGTGCATCAAGACAGTTGAGCCCCTTTAACTCTGTCCACTCCTACTGTTCCAGACAGTTGGCTCTGCTAAGTCTACCAACTCAACACCTGTAAAACCTTTGCCGTTTCCCATTAGGACTGTAGTACTGTATGCAGGGCAAACATTTGGTGATAGGTTTACTGACAAAAATATGACACCACAAGGAGGTACAGTCTGTGGTACAACAGTAAAAAGAAAGCCAAATGGTAAATTCAGAATTACTAAACTATTTTAAATTATGCAATATTACAGCAAAAACTATAGCAATAACTATACTTTCTCATCATAAATAACCAGGTGGGGGTCCAGTAGAAGAGATTACGTCGTCGACCAAAGCTATAATGCCATTCGTGCACATTTTCTGGGTGTGATAAATCAAAGTAGGTAACATAGAATATCTCAGTTTTCCTGGATGGAGTCATAACTCAGATTACATTACCTCTGCACCTCTGTCTATAGAAACAAAGTGCATTCAAACTCATAGCTAAACATAAACAGAGCTGAAGAACTGGAACCATATTAAAGAAACAACTGAAAACTTGTTTAAGAACTCCATTGCACATGTATGTTTTACTGTTATCCTTTTTAAATTTTGGATCTTACACAGAGTACGAGATGTTCTTCTCACATCATCACTTTGTGATTTAGGCTGACTGGTGTGATTCCCATATTCATATTTAATGATCTAGTTACGAGAAGCAACTACACTTGACCACAGGTCTCAGCACAAAAGTAAATGCCAACATGGCCATGATAACTCAAAGGTCCAGTGCCATACAACTGTCAGCCATTTAACATCAAGATAAGCCACAGTTGCTGCCGTGTGTCAACACAGCAATGAACACATGCTTAAGGTGGTGCTGGGGAAAGGGAGATGGTAGTAAGACTGCTGGACACAATACATATACAACAAACCAATATACAGTTCCTGTAAGAAAAAGAAGAGGCAGGTTTTTTCACTCAAAAGTAAGACTATGGCACAACTAATATAGTCATAATGAAAAATGGGACAGCACTTCACTAAAACATTCATTCATATTCATATATAAAAGGTCAAGTTATCCCACATCACTCACATTACAGAGACAGCATTACGCCTAGATACACACAACTTCTCATTATGATTCTTAAATTTATATTTTCACACATTCAGATTTTCATGTGTTTCCTGCTACATAAAGTGGATTACTTGGGCATTTAAATAAACAACAAAAGAGGTGTTACATGATGTTCTGCCTATCAAAAAATTAACAAGTAGTTACACTGTAGTTAACAGTGTAACATTTTTGATCATATACACAGATAGAAGAAACAGAAGGGCACATAGATCATAGATTGATTAAAGAAACACAGAAACAATCTTTGACACCACCACAGTCATATATTTAATAGTATTAAGTAAAAAAAAATTTTTTTAATGAATGTGTCAGCTATTGCACTACTAATGTGTAAGACACTAGAGCGCTGTAAAATAACTAGAATTCAGAATTTAAAAGGCATTTGTTCTTTAATATTAAAGCAGAAGGCAACATCTAGTGCTTTGAGATTATGAAATGTAGTTGTAGCTTGCATACACCCCCAACCCTAAATAAAGCAGAACAAATTAAAAAGAAAAGCAAAACTCAGTGGGCTTCACATTGCCCGTGTCATTTCACACATCAGTGTGAACTGCAGCTCAGGGTAAACTTTGTTTAACAACTTTCCCTTTTGTGACAAACTGCCAGAGTAATATAAAGCCAGCTGGTGGAAAAGAGTGTAAAGACAAGGAAAGTGATGTAGGAAAAAGGGGGAAGTGATATATGCCAAAGTGAAAATGGTTGGAAAACATGCTAACTATACGTTTTAATCTGGTGTAAAAAGTATAATTATTATTTTGATTTCTGACTTTTTTTCTTCAGATTTTTTAAGACGGGAATTCTAAGAAAAAAGTCAGAACTTGAATATCTTTATATTTTTCTGTATTAATCATGTGTTATTTTATTATCAAACCACAAGAAAAGCTATCTTCCCACATAACTCTTAACTAATAATTAAGAGTTATAATTAATTATAACTAAGGAGCTGCACTACATTGACAATTTGACTAGTGTCTATTATTACTTTATTTGCTGCTTCTTTTGCACGTTTACACGACAGTTTGTGCAACAGTCACAGGAAGTAGCAGGAGTAAGAGGCAATGCACCAGACTCACTATCAGAAAGATAAGGGGTCTGTGTAGATAATATTAGCTTAACCCATTAGGACTATATTAAGAGTCTTTCTGGGTGTCTATCTTGTATTTTGCCCTGGACTCTGATTATCTGCATTTTAGGATGAGTAAAGTGCTACTACACTCAGGATAAAATGCAGATAATCTAAGAAACTAAGAAACGTAAAAAGTATTTAGAAAGCACTTACTGAAAAGTGTGACTGTGTAGGAGATAAATAAAGAGCTGACAGTCCTGAACAAAACAATCGTGACTTCATGTTTTTTTAAATTGCCTACAACACTTAGTGTATACAAGAAGAAGTCTGTAACTTTTAGTAGCATCTACCAAACTTGACTTACTGAGACAGTAAAGCAAAACTAAGCTACACTGAAACTAAATAATTAAATGTTGTGATTTCATGCATGAAACCTAGCAGCATCTCACTGATTTAACTTGACCAACTATACTGCAAATGGCCAATATTTGCAATGCAAAGTAACACTGTTTTATTCATAAACATTAGAAACAAGTCATTAATAGCAGTTATTTGTTGGACTGATGTTAAGATGTGACATGTATAAAGTGCCTTAAAACCTAATTTAAATGACTTGACCAAATGCATTTTTGTTTTTACACAGGAACGTTCCAATTATAATAGGATTAAAAACTGTTTACAAAAAAAATATTATGTAGTTATTTTGGATAATCATTACGTATGTTTACCTGAGCTATAAGATTACATAGATACAAAGATTTTTTTTTCTTTAGATAAAGATGTAAATATTAACACAGATAACACAGCAGCACGTCATTTACTTAATTGTATAATTATATAACTAATTATACTAACTCTTTTGGGTTTTTTTGTATTGTTATTTATTTCTTAACATAAATAAGTACAATAATTAAATTTTATTCTGTTTACATTTGCAACCTATTCCAAATTGACTTTATGAAATCAAAATCCATATATTTTATTCAGATAAAATTAGGAACATATAAAGTAGTTGTTCCA
>OMLM01009331.1:85000-111716 GCA_900302695.1 Helostoma temminkii
CAGAGTTCCTGTCTTCTACAGAGCAACACTGTTGAACAGCCCAGATTTCAGGTGACAGCAGACAAGACCACACTCCCTCCTGCCCAGTGGTGCAAAATGTCCTACATTATATTGTTAGAACAGGGGAAATCTTCCAAGTCAAGCTAAAGGAGGCAATCTCTTGTGTGCATATACGTGTGCATATGTTCATGTGACAACAACAATCCCCCCACTTATTTTTGGCCCTGTGAGAAAGCAGATACCACTGTAGCATGAAGTAGTTTCTATAATGGTGCGTGTCTGGTTGACTCAGTGTACCATAGCAGCAGCAGAGGTGATTTACAATTAAACTCTTTGTCCAGTGAATATAATGCATCTCTAAAACCTACAAACTCAACATCCACAATACTGTTACCACGACAAGAGGAGAGGATGTTTGCTTTCATTTCTTCAGATGCTTTATTAAGCAGATTATTTCACATAGGCTTTCCTGAGAGCAGTGCCCCAGTCTACAAATAAAACCAAGATATGAACAAGAAATGGAACATACTTTATTTAAAATCTCCTGTTAAAGGAGCAGTAATGACTTTCAGGTGGCTTTCTTTGAATAATTTGTGAATTCTTTGGGAAAACTACATCATTCACAACATAAACCTCCTAGTTCCCTAGCTGCCATTAGCTGTTAGCTGAAAAGTTATTGTGCGTTTGTACAGCAGTACTGCAGGTTCAGAAATTATCGTATGACTCAGAGGTTATCCTGTCCCCCCTCACTGAAATAAAGTGACCAGTGATTCATAGTTTATGCAGATACTAACGTTGTTTCTAGAGGGCGTGTGTAATTCAATACTTCTGCAACTAATGAAAGCAGTTCAGCTTAGGGTGCACCACAGTGCAAGTGGGGTTTTCTGTGACAGCACCACTGTTTCTTTGAAGTGAGAACCAACGCATGGGCCTGCAATTGTCTATAAACATTGCTAAGTGGCCCGGCCAGAAAAACAGAGTAAAACAAAACAAGATCTGTATGTAACTCAGAAACATGAAGTGGGCTAGAACAGCTGAGACACAACACGTCTGGTTCCATTACCTAAAATGTGTAAAATCTTAGTTATTGCATCTTTAATATAAACATTGGTTATTGCAGTTTTATTGCTGTACAGTTTACACCATCCTGTTTGAAGTGGAAAAAAGATGTTGCAACTACAGATATTTGCTGCCTATCCAGCCTTAAATCTTAACCAAACTTCTTCAATGAAAATTATCATAGTGGCAAGCATGAAAGATGATCATGCCCATCATGCCCCAGTGAAGCATCGCAGTTAACAAAGACACAGTTGTGTGACTAGAGACCACACTGAAAAGTGATGTCATATTTAGTGTAGACAGCTTAAGTGGTGAAAAGCACTTTCTGATGATTAGGAGTGTCAAAGTCACTTCTCAGCCCTTACAGAAAGCTAGGACAAAAATATGCAGCAAACATATGTCAGCTGGAAAAAGGTTTACCTGAATCTGGTTTGCAGGTGAATACATTTCATTTACTACTACTGAACGTTATTTGCCACTGTGGAAACATTATTTGTTGTTGTTGTTGTGGCAAATGTTTATGACAGACATTTAAAAGACTTAGTTACATAAACTTACACATAACATATGCATACATTTGTGCGTCTGTTCTTAAACATGAAGTATGTGTGTCCAAACTGTTATGAGTGGATTTTAAAGCAATACAGTGTGTTTTACCGTGAATGAATTATTAGGAAATTAAGATGTATCTTGTGCGTTCCTAGTTTAACAGGGATAAAAGAGACCGAGATATGGTTTGTTTGTTGGATGAAAAATGTACCAATTCTCCATGAGGATTAATGTTATATTGTGTGACACAATAATTCAGTGAAACGACAACCATAACAATCCATACCATTTGCCAAATGCTGAATTAAGACTGCTAAGAATGAAGGAATCCTTTTCCAAGCGATCGGTTTTCCAGAAAATGCTCCTGGTGCAGCTGAGAATGTATCTCTGGTGGTGAACTTTCCCATGAAGAGGACAATATTTATTTTGCAGGAGATTTAAGAGGATGTGTAGAGCCATTATGCAAAGTGTAATAATTAAAACAATACTAACCACAATGCTGTTTTACGTCTGATTATAGTAAGACCTCTATTCTGGAAACTGAACAGGCTACAGTGTGTAACTAACCAAAGCTCACAAATCCATTCAGAACACATGGCACACTTACATAAACCCATATACACAGTGAAGGTTAAATGTCATTATGGTCATTGCACGAGAAGAAGGTTATCTATTTCAGCAGACACTTTGATGTGCAAATACTTCAACAGGCAAACCGGGTACCTCAAACACATATACAAATATACATTTAGAGTTGTTTATCTGGTTTGGGCTTTTCCCAGAACCAAAAGTTCAGTGCATTAAAGTGGATACTAAAAGAGTACAGCCTCTGACACAGCATTGACACAGTCATAGAAAACTAAACTGGTGATGCAAAAAAAAAATTCTCAGGTTACTTGCTATCTCATTAAATTATGCAGATGTTTAAGTCCTGAAGCTGTTTGATTGCTCCTGTATCGCACAGTAAACACTCACTAAAAAAACTGCTAACCCAGACTTCAGAGAAGTTATGAGCAGCCATCAACATTTGGCCAAAGATCCAGAGAACATATGACCTCATAAAACAGGCTTAAAAAAGAAATGAGGCACCAGCAATCACTGACAACAGCAGCCTGTAAATTCCTTTGTTTACAACAGGACAGCAGTTGTATTACTCTACTGTTGAACTAAATTTACAAAGTGATGCATAGCCGTGCCATATACAAAATAGCTACCATCCAATAATGTTACTGGCTTTATAGAGAATAAAATGAAAAACGCTTGTTTTAAACAGACAAAAGTAGAAGAACGTTTATAAAAATGCACATTTTATGCCACTAACACCTGCATCAGATCCTGTGCAGAAAGAGCTTTCAACAGCTGAGATGAGGTTTAACATCTTAACATTTCACACATCTGAACAGCTCATACACTAAATAAATATTCATCTTGTAAAAGGGCTGTACACATTTTGTCATTAATTTGTCTGACTTCTACAGGAAAACACAACTAAATTAATGTACATCTTCACACGTACCTTAAAATTACTGTAATAGTCCTTTGACGGAGAACAGTGAAAACAGACAGTCAAAGTTTCTGTCAGGGACAAAAAATAAATAAATTATTCTTTATTCAAATTATTATTTTTTCTTCATTTGGCTTAAATATTACTCAGGTAGAATTCAAAGTAGAGAATAAGTAGCAGAACTAGCAGAATTTAAAATGTTAGTATGTTAAGAAAGTGGCACTGTTGAAGGATGTGCTACTTAGTTTCATATGATTTCTATGAGATTATAAAAGTGGAATCCGGACGTGTTAAAATGCCCTGTCGACTGCGCCTCACTACTTTAGACTTGCTCTCCAATGTGGTGAGCATCTGTTCTCCATAAAACAATCTTCTTCAAGATTTCAGAAAAAGACCTAAACAGCAAAACTACTGGTTACGCTGTTAGTTTCACCTCTAATAATACATCTGTACATGTCCTTAGACATAACATATACATTTTGATTTAAGAATACGCTCAACTGGTTAAAAAATAAATAAATAAAACAACACTTATTCTGTGTACTTGTACTGTACTCGTACCACACAAGCATCACTGGCGTGCAGGAAGAATTCGCTTATAATGAAATCCTTTGAAATAATCTTTAAATCTCAGCCTAATTTTACAGGAATTCATGCTCATTTTTAAGGTTATAAAAATAACACACATCCATCACAAACATATGACACTTTACCTCAGACCAAAAGACTGGGCCGTGTAATAAATCAGGGGCCAAATCAGCTGGTTGCCTTTGGTTCCACAAAGTCTAAGCCAGGGCCTCCTGCAGGGTTCAAGCAGCTCAGGAGCAGACCTGTGACGGTTTATGTCTGCGTTTCTATCAGGAAGTCTGGTGTCATTTTAAAATATTACTTTAGAGGCAAAATATTTAATTGAAATCTTAGCCATCATTGCCTTTTACATTAATTAGAGGTGTATAAATTCATAACTAGTCAGGCTTTGTGTTTATTTTGTTTTGGAAGGTCAAAAGTCTCAATAAAAACAGTCCAACAGAGATGTGAATAGCTCATGTGGCTAACTTTACTAGCCAACATAATCATGGGAGAGTAGTAAGGCTGGAAAAATACCTACACATACAGTCAAAGACACTAAACTCCAAACTACAGATATTAAGTTAAAGGCTACAGAAGTACAGACAGCTAAACAGGAAGAGTTTTGGAGAAAGTGCTTCTCTCCAGCTGCAGCCGCAGCCACACATGGCTGAGTTGACAACTAACGCTATGGTTAAGTAACTAGCTAGTTAAGGCACCACTCACTTTCACACTGTCATGGCTTTAAAACACTTGTTAATTTGTTTCTCACGGTAGCACAGCACATCATACAGCTACACTAAGAGGGAGACAATGGCAAAGGTGATTAGTCCTAAAGAAAGTAAAGCTCTTTGCTCGGTGTGACAAGAAAGTACAATAAAGCATAACGTTACACAAAACTATCGTCACTTGCAGAAAACGTTTAGTTAGCTAGTTATATAAAAAACGTTGTCATTATGTTTTTATTAATTCATCTTGCTGCAGGATATTTTACATTTTCTACCTAGTTTAATATCCAGTACCACTGGCATAGAGTTTAAGATAGTTTAAGACTAACTATACATTTATGCGCCAATAACTTTTAATTTAATCAAATATGTAGCGGTTATCTCTAAGAAGTTGTCTTTACGGTGCTGTTAGTAACACTTACCCAGCACTTGAATTCATTTCTTGACTACCAGTGGCTGCTCAGGAAACACTTCATTGGACGACATTTAAAGATAAACTGGGGGATACAATAATTATATAATAATACAATAATTATTTTTAAAATTTAACTAACATGCTACATTTGTCCTAACTTGTAACTTAGGGTTACATAGCTAGCTAGCTAACCGCTTTACTGCTGTAGCTATGGGTTAGCAAACGGCAGTTAACCACCGATAAGGGAACTGTAACGGTAATGTCAGCTAACGCTAAAAAATCAGACTATTCATTAGCACAATTCAGCCAAAAGCTACTCAAGTCAAAAGCAGGAGTAAAATGAACTAAGGTCGCCGGACACCAACATAAAGAGTGTGTTTTAAAAAATCATCTTAGAAAACTCACACCACCACCACCACAGAAAACCCTGCTGAGATTTAACTTTAATCATTTTCCCAAAGAGCAAAAATGCTTAGAAAACCATCAGTGGTCCTTTTGTTGCCAACTTGCAACTCACCTCTCACCACCTTCCCATATAAACCATTACATGTTTATATGGGAACCATAATTAAGATAGAGATAAAACAGACTGGGTATGGACATGACTTTGGCCAGTCGGGCTGTGAGGCTTGCAGGGCAGATGGACCACCATGAAGTGCAAGGACAGAGCAATCTGTTCACAGGAATCCCTCCTCCTCTTCCCACCCTGCACTGCAGTTAATAAACACCTGTTAAGCACAAATTAACTTGTTGAATGTACCAGGACAGCTTTATGTCTGTTTTATGAGAAGCCGCTTGATTATGTGTGCTGGTATTATCTGTTCATTACTGGACTCCACATTGTGATACCAGAGGGCAGAGATAGGGTGGGACGGGGTGGTTGAGCAGATCAGTGTTTATTGTCTGAGAGAGGAGCGAACAGTGGATGCCAATGATAGTGGAAACAAAAAGAGGGAGTGGTGGATTGGATAGTTTAGGAAATTATAAATGGGCAAGAAGAGAAGACTCACAAAACCATTTACATCAACAGATTTCAAGCAGAGTCTGATTAATGATAGGATAATGTTTGGTATATTTACACAATATAAATAAACCACAATTAATTATCAAGCTGGGTTACACGTTCCTACGAGAGGAAGGAGGCTGTAGTCTTAAATATAAATAATTATAAATACAACTTTCCAGCCAGATTTCTGGCAGTTTTACTCACTTGGTGCTTTATTACACCATCAGCTTGGCTTTCAACCATATAACTAAATTATTAACATATTTACTACAGTGGCACTTGTGTAAAGTTACAATGGGTCATCACCCTTTAATCCCTCTAAACTAGCAAACCATAAGTATATTATCTAAGTATATTAGCTCAGATAATAAGGCTAGCCAACTAGTTTACCAAGTATGGCTAACCTGCTATCTTACTTACCAGCATAAGTAGGCCAGCTAGCTTGGTGACCTTTAGGACATGTCACACTTTGACCCGTCACCGGAGGAAGAGCACAGGTGTAAAGAATAAAATTAACGATAGCTGAATTCCATTTAGCTGCTTCAGTTTCAGGCTCCAGGTAACTGCACAACACGTGAACAGAGCGGAGACATTGTTATTGTCATGAATAATGTTTTGTGAAATGAAAACATATTTATAATGTAAATCTGGGTTTACAAAACTAGGGTATATATTTAATATTGCAGAAAATTGCTGTGCCATGTAGGACAAGTCAGTGGGCATATCAATGAAGTGAAACCTGTGATGGACCACACGGGCAGCATTATGAATTGCAGGTCTCCCTGAACCTCATCATCTGTCAGCTGACTTGGCGACAGATAGCAAACAGGAATGTTAATATCTGGCACGCACAGCAGTTCTGCTCTCAGCTGGCAGGTCCGGGGCACAGAGAAATGAGGTGTGCTGTCAGTATTGCACCAAACTCGCTCCTTGATATATTAGCAGCTGTTTGGGTTTTTTTTTTTTTTTTTTTAAACTGGTTTTGCAGACAGTGCAGTTAACAAAATAGATAAGACGGGTAAAAAAAACAACAACAGTGACAAGTGAAGTCATACAAAAAGTTGATTATGTGGTCACGGTACTAATTCAGGCACCTTGGTGCTGGCCTGGACTCGTTTTGTTCACCATTACTCCCCTATATAATTTTTTAATTACGATTTTCGTCTCTTTCTATATGGCTTAGTTGTGCTTTTATATTGTTACTTAATGCATTTGTAACCTGGTGATGTAAATCACCATAAACTGTCTTCTTGGAAGGTGCAATACTGTCTGTGTCAGTCCTTCATGTCTATATCTGATCTCAGTGATCAGCTAATGAATAGTAATACACAGTCCACATAACTGCACTTCAGCTCTCCTCTAGAACCACAGCTTATAATTTCTCTTCTGACAAACGGGAACGGAAAGGTGCAAACCACATGAAGCCATGCAAATTAGTGTTGTTCACACCCCAGAGTGTAATTATGAAAATAAATAAAGGTTCCTTAAATAGCAGTAGAGGAAGGGATAACAACTGGGAACGAGATGCGGTGGGATGAGGGGCAGACATTTCTGTTTTCCACTTAAGAACATGTGAATTAGTGGCGGAGGAAGGCACAGAAAATGTAATGAGAAGCAGACAAACTTTTTGTTTTAAGATCACATCTAACAGGACTGTTGTTGTGCTGTGATGTACAGTGCTTGTAAATCACAGCTGTGGATATTTGACTTTCAAAGGTTTAAGTAAAAGTAAAAAACATGAACAGGACGGACAGATGCTCTGGTATTACAACAGGCATCTCCGGAGGTCACAACCTTTCAGATACACTGCCAGTGAAAGGTGATGTTACACTAGAATGGTGAACACGCCATGCGTGGCCTGTGGGATCTCCCCTGGCACACAGTAATTGAACAGGATCGTCAATACCAAACATGGAATATAGCACAGATGTAAGGACTGTGTAATGTGCACCAGATAATGACCTTGATGTCAGACAGTTGCCGACCTCGTGTCTACTTTGCCTTGATACTGAATCCATAGCTGCTGTGCATGGAGTTTCTTTAAAATTATAATAATATTCATCTGACAAAAATGTAATATTTAAAAAATACAATTTTTAAACTGTGAGAACACATTTTCTTTGTATTTAACAAATGTCCAACACTGTTGTAATTGTAAGGTCACACTGTAAATGTTCTGTACTGTCTATTCTGAAATGCATGAAGTATTTCCTCAGAGCCTCCACTTTCCTTCACAGATCTGTGTAAAACCATGTCAGGACATCAGGTACTAGAGGCACAGTACCACCTAGTGGCCATTACAAATGACATAACTAACAGTGCCTTACAGTTTATTTTAAATGTTTTATTATTTTTGTAAATTTTCTAATTACATAAAAATGAACAAAATCTTTTAAAAAGCAGAGTTGAAACTAGGTACAACATATGAGCAGTTCAATCCCAAAATATATATCCATAAAGGAAATAAATAAAAGATTAATTACAACTTACACTACTGAAGTTGAGTCATTTCAGATCCCAAACAGATCAAACACTGAATCACTTCTGTGTTTGAGTCTGGAGGCTGTGCTGATTTCCAAAATGGATATGCGCTGTTTTAGAATTAAACATTTCATATATTTAAATGACCTAAAAACAGGAAATTACACAGTACAGTAACCACCATAAAAAAGAACAATAACCTTTAAACATTTTCAGGCCTGTGGCCGCTTACGACAGATATATGTTAGCATTGTTTCATGAGTATAAGAGTTTACATACAGAGTGAACAGGAACTCAAAAGAAAACTAAAACCCACCTCAGCTCTCCTACCTGCACTGAGCTTTAAGGTTTCAGATCAACAATCTTTATCCAAGTCGTATCAAAACTGTCAACTGTACACACAATTTGTTTTTATCCTGAAGAGCATCTTCAGCACTACTCATTTCAACTGACAGATAATGAAAACTCACATCTACTGTATTGGAAAAAATGATGATAGTAACAAGTGTAACAAGAGCTGTCCTCGGGATGTTTTCAGACAAAATGAGGACTTTTTTTTCAGTGTAGAAGAACTAGATTTATCTGCCAAACCCACACAGAGGGACGGCAATGCAGGAAAATGGATAAAAAAAAAGTCTCACAATGTTTCCACAAACCTGAAATTATGTGTGAAGTAAACTGTAAATATTATTTGTTTTGAGTTTTTTGAGTGAATTTAAAACAACATATCCAGTTAAAGTCCCACCTCTATAGCAGGTGAGTTTATTTTTACCAGGAAGAAAAAGGTTTTGGTGACATATTTATGGACCATGTAGTGAAAGGCCTTAGAGCTACGCAGTGCACTGTAGAGGAGGAAGAGGGCGAGAAGGATGATGAAGAGCTGAGGATTATTAACCATGGGTGGTGTCATCCTCCACAAAGTCTTTGGCCTGCTCTGCTGTGATCACATCGATGTGACTCACCTAAGAACACAGACACAGTTAATGACTAAACATTTTCCCCAACTTTAGTCACTCTAAATAAACGGTTATCATTTCTGTTATAAAAATCATAACAGAATATCTTTTTACTGAGGCATCTGGGCAGAAAACAAACCTAGCCTACAAAGGAAATGTAAAAACTATGGTTGTGCTCATTATTAACCTCAAGTTAGAGAAAATAAATACCATCTTCCTGTGAAGATTCTTTATTTCTTTGATAAGACATCAATGACAAAATAACTATGGAAACATACAAAAAAGAAGCAAAAGGTTTTGTGTAAATACAGCAACTTTTCTAGTTTTCACATAGACAGAAAGCCTCTGTGATATGATACGCTGGCAGAAACTTGAAAACTTCTTTTCATCCAATGCTTGGTGCCATTTTGGATTAGACGCATCAGTTGAACCTTAATGTAACCGAAATGTTACAGAATAATTTTTGTTTTACAAAGTACACAACTCTCACTAGATGTGCAATAAATGTAAACAATAAATGCATTTTGATGTCTGACAAATGCCCTGGCACGGTTAAGACCCCCACAGCCTGTGAGAGGAAAACATCTTCAGGTGTAGTAAGTAGTAAAAAGCTGGCATTCATCCATTAGACAGAAATAGACAAAATTAAAGGGAAAGTCTCACCTTGTTTCTGAATTTGACACCATAGAACTTGTCAGCAGACTCCAGCAGCTCAGGCCTGAAGGTGGTTGTGATGAACTGGGCATGGCCTGCCAGCTCAACAATCATGTCTAGAAGGAACATGAAACATGACAATGTTACCTCTTTGCCCACAGGTGCTGAAAATTGTGAATCAGTTAAAATAAAAAACAAGTTTGAGTTTAATACGGTTGTAGATTTTATTGTGGGCACACATATATCACTTTACCTGAGACAGCCTTTCTGTGCTGGGCATCCAGGGCCTGGTCGATCTCATCAAACAGGTAGAAAGGAGCAGGGTCACATTTCTGGATGGCAAATATCAGAGCCAGAGCAACCAGAGACTTCTGACCTCCAGACAGCTGCTGCATCTCCCTCATCTCACCTTGCTTCCCCGTGAACGACACCTACATAGGACAAAGAGGTAGGGAAGGTATTTTATGGTTAAATGGCTTAAATTTATCATATAATGTAATAGGTGACCTAAATATCCCTTCTCTGCTATGACAGCTCTGATTATTGACATTATATTTAGAAAAAATATAATGTTACTCATTTACACTATCAGCGTTTGGTTCTACTTTGTGTTGATGGATCAGATGTCCAATACTACATCACCAAGATTCCAGAAATACACAATAACATGTTTCCAGACAAAAACTCATCTCTAACACACTAGGTGTACCTGATGTCACTAATGTTTTGAACTCCTCATTGACATAAATAGGGAAGAAAATGCACATATGGTAGAATTATCACATTACATTTCTGACAGTTTCAACTTAAAAACTGAAAAATTATAACTTTGTAAATGTAGAATTCATGGCAGAGCTGTTGTATTGGATTGAATTAGACTGTACAGGTGGTCATAATGTTACGCCTGTGGTGTGTACGGGTCGGCATTTGTTCAAAAAAAGATTTTGTTTCTGCACAAATCAGGTAATGAGAATAATCCCAGACCAGAGAGAATTTTTTAATTAATACATGCATATCCTGTCATTTACAAACGATATTCAACAGCTATTGAAAACATAAAATGAATGAACTCAGAAAGAGTCTTACTCTAATGCCGACTCCAGTGAACTGGTCCACTGAAGGAACGCTGCTCTGTGAGCCGGAGCCCCTCTCACTGTCTGCACCGCCTTCTCCCTCGTCCTGAGACTGGCTGCCTTCAGCATCACCCTTCTTCATCACCAGGGTAGCCTTGCCACCTGGCACCAGCTTCTGGAAAACCTCACTGAAATTCTTTGACACCTAAGGGAGGAAAAAAAGGGGCAAGTAGAGACATAAAGAGAACATTTATGTATGTATTTATTTATGTAAACTAGTTGTTATTAGTAAATGTAGTATTACTATTTAACAAAAGACCAACATCAAGAAAAGTACACAAATACAAAAATGTAAAACTCACTGCCATCAATAACATAACGGACACTTAATATAAACATAAACTTTCACTCTAGTACTAATATATTCAGGTTTTTCAAGCATATACACACAATACGCATAACTGCATAGTTTCACAATACAGTCGAAGTATTGGATTAGTCCGAGGTCATGTGCTGATCAAAAGGTCCTGTAGAATATTTAACAACATGAAACTACCTTTTGAGTTTGACTGATAAACAAGAATTGTCAAACTGCTTGTAAAACAGATTTCCAAATACTCATCATGGTCACAGTCTGAAACCCTGAAGGCTTTGATTAGAGACTGTTGTGCTACATACCTGTTTGAAGGTAAGCTGGATGGCCTCATACTTGCGCAGCTCCAGCACGTTCATGAGCTCCATGATGGATTTGTAGCCACGGTCCAACTCATCCTGGCGCTTAATTAGTTTTTCTTTCTGCTCGGAGAAGTTGACAAACTGGTCCAGAGCTTTCTTGTTGACATGACTGTACTTTTTCAGCTCTGTGTTGCACTGCTCCAGTTTTCGGAACAACTGTGGTGGGAAAAAACAAAACAAACACATCATTAGCTACAGGTGAGGACAAATTGTATCATTATCTTTTAATTATTTCAAAATGCTTGTTTTCAGATCTGTGTCTATAAAGTGACTTCAGTAACTTAAGTTCATCTAATATATTCTGATGAAAACTTATTTATTCTTTCTTTACATTTTCAGGTACAGGAAAAGTCAAGGCAGGAAATGAAGAATATTGTGCTTGTGAATGAATTTCTCTAATGAGAACAAACTAGTGCTGGAGTCTACTGTTTTCATCACAGTTTACTGGTGGCAGAAACCTTCATTCAAATTCAAAGAACTTTCTGCAAAAGATGATTCAAGACAAAAATGCTATAAACATCAAACAAAGGTTTGATGTTTATAGCATAGCAAAAACTCCCCTGCACATAAAACCACAAAGAACATCCTCTTCACTGGTGGATGCGACACACCAATCACCTGACCTGGCCCTGATATCTGCCTCTTTCCCAGCATCAGGCTAAAATGTTTGTGTAAAAGGTGGCCAAAGCAGTGAATGAAGAGCTTGAGTGAAGCTCAAAAATATATCTTTTTCATGAGTGTTTTGTGTTCCACAAGCTGCAGAAATGCTTTGAGTTTAGTCTAGATTATGCACGTTTTGGAAACTTAACTCAGACTTATGGACACCTATCCGATTGAAAGCCCCACATGTTTTCATGATCATTTTCAGGTTTTTTGTCCTCACCAAAACATATAGATTATAGATCTATAGATAGATAAAATTATCCCTGCTAGTGTACCCTGCAATTACAAGCGATACCACTTGTTGATTTTAACAGGGACATCGTTTCAGATCCATTATGAATTTCAGAATTTAAAAGTTCTATGCCAGATTCTATTTTTATCTGAAGATGACATGCCCTGATTAATTAAGAATCAGCTGGCTCAAAAGTGACATGCACTCTCCAAGCTATAAATTCTTTCATCTGAATCACTAATGACTGAGGGAACATGAGCAAGTGCCATTATTACTTGGCCCCTGGCTGATCCATTCTGCAATCAATGGCACCATCTTGGCCCTGAGATGTGTCCCATGGAGCAAGATTAACTATGTGGAGTGTTTCAGAAAGTGTGAGGCTATTTTCAGCATTGTCAAGGAGGGGAGATGACACACACACACACAACATGCTCAGACACTTATGAAAGATGCAGCCAAGTCCACTCAAATCACAGTCTGTTCTCTCAGAGGCAGCTGGCTGAAAAAAAATGGGATGGAGCAGTAACTAGTGTCTGAGTCACTGGTGAGTGGGTTGGAGGTGAAGGCCTCAAGCCTTGTCCCTTAGGAGACCAGGGTCTGTATGTGTATGTGTGCTCACTCCTGAGTGTGACTCATGTAGTAAGAGAGAAAAAAATCGACCTTCAGTAGATCTTAGTTATTGTTAGTGCCGTTGTTGTTATGTCTTTAGTGTCAGTGTGAAGTCTAACAGTTTGTCAAAGGTCCTGTTGCTGTGGTAACAAGAAGGTTATGGCTACAAAGTGAAGACCAGAACTGGCTTCTCACTACTCATTTTCTTGAGCAATGGCTCAAAGCTGCACTATTTTGTGTTGAGGTTGTGTGATTATCACCCCTCTCCAGTTTCCCACAGCTTTATAAAGCCTTTTCAGAATCCCACAGCTCATTGTTGTGGTTTTAGAGGCTAAATTTTCTCTGGCAAAGTCTCACAGTTCTTTTAAAAGAAAACTAGAATCCCATGGTAGACGAAAAAGTTAAACCAGCATATACACATGCGGACAACATTGTTAGTACCCCTCTGTTAATGAAAACCCCACAATGGTCATGGAAATAACTTGACACTGACAAAAGTAATAATAAATAAAAAATTACTGAAAATTAACCAATGAAAATCAGACATTGCTTTTTAATTGTGGCTCAACAGAATCAATAAAAAAAAACTAACTAATGAAACAGGCCTGGACAAAAATGATGGTACCCTTAACTTAATATTTTGTTGCAAAACCTTTTGAGGCAATCACAGAAATCAAGTGATTTCTGTAACTCTCAGTGAGACTTCTGCACCTGTTGACAGGTATTCTGGCCCACTGCTCATAAGGAGGTTTGAAGGGTTCCTTCTCCAGACTGTTTTTTGTTTTGGGTCATTATCCTGTTGGAGGACCCATGACCTGCTACTGAGACCAAGCTTTCTGACACTGGGCAGCACATTTTGCTCCAGAATGCCTTGATAGTCTTTAGATTTCATTGTACCCTGCACAGATTCAAGACACCCTGTGTTAGATGCAGCAAAGCAGCCCCAGAACATAACTGAGCCTCCTTCATGTTTCACAGCAGGTACAGTTTTCTTTTCTTTTTACAGGCTTCATTTTTGTATCTGTAACATAGAGCTGATGTGACCTGCCAAAAGGTTCCACGTTTGTCCCATCTGTCTAAAGGACATTCTCCCAGAAGAAGAACATCAAGCTGCTTGGAAACTGTCTTATAAACTTTACCTTTACCTTTGTCTATAATTTTCTTTCTAATCTATAATTTTCTTTCTAATCTCCTAAGACAACTCTCTGCTTCGCTTTCTGTGGTCCATGATTAATGTGGTACACCACCAAACAGCACAGTGCTTATTTGTCACCCATTAAATAGGCAGACTGACTGATTACAAGTTTGAAGACACCTGTGATGCTAATTAGAGGACACACCTTCGTTTAACATGTATCGTTGGTCAAACCGTTTTCAATCTTTTTTTAGGGGTACCATCATTTTTGTCCAGGCCTGTATCATTAGTTTGTTTTTTAAAATCATTCTGTTGAGCCACAATTCAAAAGCAATGCCTGATTTTCATTGGTTAATTTTCAGTAAATTTTGATTTATTATTACTTTCGTCAGTTTCAAGTTATTTCCATGACCATTGTGGGTTTTTCTTTCATTAACAGAGGGGTAGCAACAATTTTGTCAATGCGTGTAACTCTACAATGAAAATATATGGCAATGTTGTTTTTCAGCTTCTTACTGCTCACAAGTGGTCAAAGAAATTTTAAGTAGAACTTTGTCACTGCAAATAACACAATTATCTTTATTTTATAAACAGACACATTCAAGAACTTAAAAGACAATATCTACTGGACTATAAAGCCCACATAAAAAAATGATAACTGAACTGTTAACTTAAATATTTCTAGTGACGGCTAGTTGAGAAATGAAACTTAAGTGTCTCAAGCCACCATTAACCTGTGTGTGTGTGTGTGTGTGTGTGTGTGTGTGTGTGTGTGTGTGTACCTGTTTGAGTGTGAGGGTCTGGTACTTCTCAAATGCCTCCTGAGGCAGGGAACCGAGCTCTCTGATCTTCTTCATGCACTCCTCTTTCTTCTTGAGCAGCATGCCCTGCCTGTTGGTCATTTTTTCCAGCTCCTTGGTGTCATGGTTGATGGCGTCATTCTGCTCCTTCTCAATGTTCTTCCAGCGTTCCATGCTCTTTATGTGGTCCTTGATCTCTGCCTCTGTCTTGTCAACCAGAGAATCCAGATCTGTCAAAGAACAAGATGGTAAGGATGATGCAGTAGACGTTATGGGTTTTGTTCTACACTAGACATATAGTACATTCAGATAGTAATTTGTTTCAGGAAAGTGATGGACAATCTGTAAAAGGCTGAGTCTCTGGTTTAAAGGTTACTCAAAATTTTCAAAAGCAGACTAAAATAATTAAATACGTAAAAAAAAGAGCCACTAGCAAACACTTCAGCCACAACTACGCCTTTACAGCCTTCATCTGTTTTTCTCCTTTATTACAAGAGAGACAAGAGAATCAGACTATTCCGATTCTCTTGTCAGATTCCTAAATTGAAAACTGGCATGCAAAGAGATTAGAAAAACAGACTGAATACAATACCTACTTAACATTGTGGAATTACTCCTTATGAATATGTCTTTAATAAGTTGGTGACAATGATTAAATATGAATGCATTCAAATTAATTCAATTCAGGAACAAGTGCTTTCTGACAACTGCATTCTATCAGACTCATCTGAGTCATGGTGCCACTTGAACATTCAAACAACTGTGACCAAGCTGTCTCTGGAAGAACATATTATCCAAATCATAGCAATTCTGACCATCTGCTAGCAGCACGAGCCCAGTGAAGATGGTCTACAGTTTCTCTATTTAGACGCCAGATTAAAACACTAAGCAGTATTTCATTAGTTGTCTAAGATGATACAAATCAATTCAACTTTCAGTGGCAATGCCGGAAGTCATCAATTCAACTATTTTCAGATGCTGCATTTAATTCTTTTTACATACATTACACTGCCCAGACCCCAAAAACAAAATGACAACAACTGCAAACATCTCTTTAAAAACCCAGCCATGGTTTTGGTTAGGTCACTGTCCTCATCCAAACTGTGTTTGTTTTACTAAGAAAACCTTAAGTATTGAAGATATAAATTAACATTTAATCAAGATACAAGTCTTAAGAAAAAGTGTGTTGGTGTCTTTTTTGTTTTTACACTTAACTTTAACACTTTCCCACTTGGGTGATTTTTAACAGCTCACCTTCTGGTCACAAACAGTCTTCTCTGAATTTTAGACTGCAACAAACTCCCTATTGTGTTGAGTACACTGTGTACCTTCTGATCGAGCCAATGTCTCTTTGACACGTTTGTTAATAACGTCCAGCTCAGATGTTGTGGCGGTGAGCACTGTGCCTCCCTCAGTCTCTCGCAGCTCATTTAGCTCCTGTGTCAATGCAAATTAGGTCACATCAAAAAGGAGGGTCATGAAAATTCAAACATGCCTCTTCTGACTTGTATGAATGAACACATTGAATACAAGTATCTCCATCTACAACAGTACATCGTTTCAACACATTACATTAACTGAATTATCTGACAGCTGCATTTAAAGTGGGTTATGCAAGTAATGATGCACGAGTTATTTTAGGTATGACAAAACAGGACAAAACTACAGTTACACCATATACATGATACGTAATACACAGATTACATGGCACTACAGACATATACCGTGGATGTATGGCCATACAATGATTAAACCAAATTTCTTGGGAGTATCAAGAAAACAGCATACCTGTTCCACTTGGTCAAGACGTTTCCGCAAGTTCTCATTGAGATATGTTTCCACTCTGGTCATGATGCCCTCCAGCTTGATCCTCTCATTCAACAACTGTCTGTTGTCCTGTTGATGGACAAAGACTCAATATGTAAAAGGTTTCTTAGTCTGACCATCAGATGGAACAAATCTACCACAAAGACTGATGCAACCAGAGTCAGAAAGAAAGTGCAGATCATATTAGAAGCATATTACATGCAATATGTGCCCTGTGGTTGAGGGAGCACAGTAACTTAACCCAAAATATTGCAGATAGAAGATATGTTTGTATTATTTTCATAAATTATTCCACCAAGGAGTATTATTCTTAATCAGTGGTCAGCACATGTATTCGATGCATTCGATGAAAACACCCCACTTTGAATATTTATTAAGGCAAAGGTGCAAAGTCCACTTTCCAAATATAAATTTTATGAAACATAATTTGCATACAAGCATTTTGTCTGTTTCTAGATTGCTTTTAATTTGGCATTTTATCCCAATAAAGTACTGAAACAAATGTATATGTATACACAAGTGACACAAAAAGGCAATTTATTATTTTATTGTATGGCTGATAAACAATCTGCTTGGCCAGGGATTTTATATTCTACCAGCCATGTTGACCCAACATATTAATTTTAGATGTTGATCACATGGCAAATTCTAGTTAAATTTAAAGCATGACAGAATAAACGGTCTGAGGGGTTCTTTAAATGAGAAATTTCAGTTTTTGACTGTGGGATATTTACCTGTTGCTAAAACTGCGTATAATATAGTTTCTGATAAATATCTGTTTGACATCTACTACATATAAGATCTATACTGTCTTTGTCCAGAATCAACTATCAACTACTATTCTGCATTATGACCAGAAAATGGCAACAAAGGTTTTATGTCACAAATGATACAATTTAACAACCGCAGACATTGTCAAACCACACATAAAAGGCTTCATGTTGTGCGGGCGGAGCCGTTTCATAACCACAGCAGGAATGGCTGAGAGTTCATTGAGGTGAGAGCAAAGAGCAGCTGGCAGTGATGGAGGGAGAAAGGAGGGAGAAATTGTGGATCACAGGAACATCCCACACACAGCTGCTGCCTGCTACTCTCACCTCAGTCAGGTCTTCATTTGAATACACTAGCAGGAAGCAGAGAGGGAGGGGAAGGACTGGAAAATGTAGGAAAAAGGCATATTGTCTGAACTACTACTGAGCATGTTGAGGGTTGTGCATCACCCGCTATTTCATGTTAAACATGAATTTCTAACAGAGTTCGGATCCAATCTGTGGGATCTGAGATAAATTAATATGGTTATCACTTTAAATCATAGAGGGGAACATATTTCTTTTCATATATTGGAAAATATATAAAGAAAAAATACCTACATTTAGGATCAATAGTAATGTAAATGTATCTTCCATTTTTGTTTGTGAACACAAACAAATAGTAAAACAGAAACTAGTTTGAGTTATGTCAAAGTGTGGGAAACTGTGCCACAGATCATCGTGTTCCTGACCTGCTGGAGCTGACGGATTTCATCATTGAGGTCATCCACACGCCTCTGGTCCTCCAGGCTGAGCTGAGAAAGCAGATCTGTACCCAGCTCAGCCTTCAGTGACTCCCTAGTGGACTCCATGGCATGCAGGCTGGCCTCCAGACTTTGTAGACTGCGTTGCTGTGGAGGAAGAAGAGGGGGAAGAGGATCCGTCAGTGGACAGCACAGACTGGCTATATACTGGGAACAAGCTGAACTTCAGGCTTAAATCATGCAAAACAAACAAAAATCCACTTGGGCCAAGTCTCAATGACAACAACTCATATTGTAATAACACGTATATTACAGTATATTACCTTGGGCATGAACGTCTTCTCTGACTGCTGCCTTTTCTCCTTCAGCATCTTCATCTCAGACAGAATACTGTCTCTGGATGCCTTGAACTTTCTCTGTTGTGTTTCAATCTGCTGCATCTGGTTCATCAGCTGGTCAATCTCATTGTTGATGCGTGGAGGCAGCCATTAAGGAAGTTTAATGACACTGCTAGATGAACATTTTCATTTTGTCTCAGTAGATGTTTGGCAAAGACAGGTTAAGATTATGAGTCACTTTTTCACAGTTCTTATAGATTTCCAAACTGGCTGTCACCCATGGTCTGCAGGGTACAATTGACTACATCACCTTTGTTATACACACACTGAATCCACCTTATGCAACACTTGCACAGATAAAACTGCGCATACTGTAATTCAACACAGAAAAGAAGTAGGACAAATGAACAGAAAACAGAGGCTGATCTCATTAGCAAATGAAGACGTGGGACGGTTTTGTAGGCTTATTTGTAGTGCAAACCACGCTGTTTCAGTAATGTGATTGGGCTTCCAAAGGAAGATGACTGATATGCAGACAGAGGATTAAGGAGGGCTGCACACAGTCATCATTAAGCTAATTTATCAGACAGGCTTATTGATCTTGCAGGACTGCAATACTCCTCTGGGGCTTTGAGGTTTAACAAGACTCAATAAACACTGAGGTCAATCAATTTGCTGACTTAAAGGGGCTACAAGAATTAAGATGACATCCCTGACCACTGCCCAGAGCAGATGGAGAAAATGGATTGTTTAAGACCATATGATAATGTTCTTGAATGGCCCCACTGACATCAGATGAGATATGAGAAACCTACATTAATATACAACCTACATTACAGTTGGAGATGATCACTTCAACTCTTCTGGAAAAATACACAATGTACCATAATGTTCATTGTTTCATTTCAAATTCAATGCAGTGGTGCACAGAGGAAAAATTCCAAAAAAACTTTATCTTACACCCAATAATTATGGACTTAATTGTAAATCACTGCATTTAACATAATCTAGGTGACAAGCAACTTGAAATAAAATGGACAGGTGAGGTCCATCAGTGTAATCAAATGGGTACTGACAGGGCAGAGGTGGAGCGTGAACAACAAGAAGCTTTTAAACAGTTGATCTGTTCTATGAGTCACCGCTGCAGAAGTGAAGGACGAGACAACGGCTCAGTCATCCATTTCCTCTGCCTACTCATACATATACGTAAATGCCAGGTGCACACAGTAACCTGTAGACACACTGCTGGCCGTGTATGAGAAGATACACACAATGGCACAGGTGTGCAAACACAACCAGTCATACCTGGCGGAAGTGACCATATCCATAAACATGACATACATGTACACACAAATCCTCTCTGATCCGTCTGTTTTGTCTTCATGGACTAGCCAGCATTGAGTCAAAGCTCTGGTCAATATAACACAAGCTATCTTCTTAACCTAATAAGATGCTCCTAGTCAGCCTCCTGCTGACATTTAAAACATGGGCTCAGCCATATGACATCAGCCAGTAATTGATGAGGACAGCACACAAGGCATTATAATATTTTCCTAGATAGAAGAAAGGCTCTTATGCACTCCACAGTGGCATATGGGTAATAATTTTGACTGTACGGTTTGAACATTTGTCTTTTTTAGACTGATATTTTTGGTCTTATAGGCTTAAGAAAAAATATTGACTGAGCACAACTATGTTTCCTCCTCCATTTCTCCAAGCAGAATGCCAATATCACAAGTGCCTACAGTTTCTCACGCCCGTTATATTTCATACACCAGCAAGCTAAACTGTGCCTTGTGCTGCCTACTGTCCTTAAATTATAAGTATATACACCAGTTTCAGAAACTAAAAATTGGGTTAATAAAGAAAACTAATTAAAGCTAAAGCCCATCATTTAATATTTATATTAAATTAATCATCTTCCTGCATGTTTTAAGGTGAAAAACCTTTAAAAAAAATATGTCTTTCTCTAGACACACATTTAAACATTTTTAAATCAAATGAATTTAAAATGCTAAATATTTCTTGTAATGACATCTACACCTTCCTGTAAAGTTCGTGGAATCAACACCAACCTAATATGTGGTGCTCACATGTGACTCAACACATTTTATTTATATTTAAATGGAATAAAAAGGTGTCTCTGTGAAGAAGTGCTCTCTTGGTGAAGCTTTTGAAGAAAACACCTGACTCACAACTCATCTCAAATTCTGACAACAGTAAAATAATGACTAAGACTACATTCGAAGGTCCAGTTTTCATTCTTATTTATACTGCAAAGATGACTGCATCAGGTCTAGCCTTACTTTAATCACAATGAAAATTATTCTTGTTTTGTGTTCTGATGTGAAGAACAAATGGTACCAAAATTCTTTAGCATCATCATCATCATCATCTTGTGGTATAAAACCACTGCATGTTTTATTATTAAAAAGGATATGTTCAATGTTTCTGCGCAGGTTCTCATTGAGCTTGGCCTCTAGCTCACCTAACTCCTCCTCAGCCTTCCTCATGTCTTTCTGCAGCTCCAGACGGGACTTTCTGGTGTCATAGTAGCCTCCTGTCAGTGCTCCACGGTGGCTCACCTGGTCACCTGGAGGTCAAATCACAATGTACTGCATTGAAAACACAACAGACTACCACAGTGCCACCATCAGTACATTGTCACAGGCTAAACCTCCACAAAGAGGAACATAGTTCAACTGGGTATATAATGGGAAAGGTGGAGATAATAATTATGCTGACAACACTAACGATTTTCCAAACTCTGCATCAACACTGGCCACTTGGAAAAGGTTTTATGTTATGATACTAACTATCACAAACTAAAGTTTAACTATCCACTACTTCTTGCTAACAAGAGATGTAACAGCAGTATGTATATATCAAATGTACTTGAGGGCCCCAACATCACTGTTACAAAATATAAATAAATACAAACCTGACAACCTTGAATAAAGTCTTGGAGTAACACCATATGCTAAATTTTCAGCTCATGTACATGAGTGAGGCCAAAATCAGACATAACACATAGTCCATTTTAAATAGCTGACTCATTTATGTCTGAACTGCGTGTGTGTGTGTATCTGTAAATAAAAACTGATCCATTTATAGCAGCTCAAAATAGACTGTCAGGGGAGGCTTTAAATAATTTAATTCTGACTGTATGCATGGGCCTGAGGAAAACATCCTGAGTGACCATGCACCTGAAAATAGACACAGGAAGTACAGTTGTGTTCAAAATAATAGTAATTTGTTAAAAAAAGAGACTAATGCTCAAAAGCAAATGCATTGGGAACACTGCACATTCTATTCCTAATCAAAACATGACAAAAAATGTATCAAATTTGTTATTAGGTTAAGAAAAATAAATATTAGGCTGCAGTGTCTGCATTTCTCTTTACAAACTCAAACAAGATTTAGCTTTCCTGAACTAATATTTTGTTGTATTACCACAGTTTCTGAGAACTGCTTCATATCTGTGTTGCATGGAGTCGAACAACTTCTGGCAGGTATTCACATGTGCCAGGACGGCTGCACTACATACCACCAATTCTCAGCATTTCTCTGTTTTGCCTCAGAAACAAAATTTTTGATGTCACCCCACACTTGTCATTTTTTTAACAATGGGACTTAGCAGGGACTTTTTGCCGATAGCTTGGCTTCACATAGGCGTCTTCTAATTGTTACAGTACTCAGAGGTAAATTTTGACCTTCTTTGATCACCCTGGAGCTGATCACTGAGTCTTTAATATTTTGGCTATTCTTCAGTCCATTTGAATGGTAGTTTTCTGTTTTATTCCACATCTTTCTGGTGTTGGTTGCCATTTTAAAGCACTTGAGATCATTTTAGCTGAGCAGTGCTTCATTTTCAGTGCTTCTTTATGTTTTCCCCTCTGCAATCAACTTTTTAGTCAAAGTACACTGTTCTTCTAAATAATGTCTAGACCCATTTTATGATTTTCAGAGAGAAATGCACTATAACCAGCACGTACAACATTTGCAGGGCCACCTGTTTGACACCTGTTTTTTCACAGAATGAATGACTTCACTAGCTGAACTCCACACTGCTATTGTTTTGAACATGCCCCTTTCAATTCATGTTTCAATTAGGCAGCATGCATGTCATGATTGTTTGGCCTATTCATTTTCTATTACTCTGCTACCTACTAGTAAATTATATTTAACATAATTTCTACTAAAAACAGTTATTTATCTGATTAGTGATGTTGGACTGCTATTGTTTTGAACACAACTGTATGTCTATGAGCTGGACACTTGTTGGTGTAGACTTGAGTACTGCACAATTAGTTCCCTCACATAATTTCGTAATTTAAAAGTGCATTAAGCATTGAATTTCATACAAAAAGACCACCTGTCTGAGCATTAGCGCTGACAAACAAACTGACACGATCCATATGCCTTGTTAACACAGCCTATGTGAAAGAAACAAATGATGTGTAATTTGTCTTAATTACTCACAGGAGAGCGTCTCTAATAGCAGCAACAATTTTACTCTTAATCTTCTGGCATTCTGACAACAGAATGACCAACATGACTCCTAGCACCATGAAAACTAAATAATAAACTAATAATGGCTGTTTATTATGTCTCTCTTTTTATTTTTATTTTAAAAAAGGTTGTTTTTGGTTACAACACCAGGTTCTAAATACTTCAATGTAACAAACAGTGCAACATGTGCATTTACACACCCTGAACATTAAACATAATAATAATTCAGCATGACAGACCGGGAATAGCCTTATGCCATTTCTGTGACAATAACACAATAAATACATGTATGACTGCCGAGTGACTTCTAATCTTGAAAATATAAGTCTGTTTTGTTGTCTAATAGCTCTCACTTGTCTTTTATGTTCTCACATCCAGTATTCACTAGTAATGATGTACACTCTACTGTGTATTGCAGGTCATCTTACCCTCCAGAGTTATGCAGTCCATAGTGAAAGCTCTGGCCAGCTGGGTGGAAACTTCCATGCTGCGACAAATCAGGGTCTTCCCAAACACATGCTTAAACGCCTTGTCAAAGTTGGGGCTATAGCGCAGCTTACTGATCATAGGGATGGCGTCCTTGGAAAAATAAAAAGTATGTTTATACACTTCCACAGGGGGTGGACACTATTAAGTAAGTGCATAGTTACATCTTGAAGTAGCAAAATCAAGTAACACATCCTTTATCTGATTTCTTTGTTGGTTATACCTGCCTGCTGTCAGGATCTATAAAGGGGTGCACGTTCCAACTTTTACAGTTCCGATACTAATACTGATACATTGAATTTGTGTATTGGCCAATACACGATAGTCATCCAGTACAATTGTTGAAATACTAAACTGTACGCCTCACCTTGTGAGCAACAATGAAGGCAATCAGTTTTAACTGAAACACTGCTTTCCTGACTTTGAAAAACAAAATGTAACAAAATTTCACACAGAAATAAATGTACTGAAGTGTAATTTAGTATTGAAATAAATAATTATGCCATTCAAAAAATTAGGCTTTTCAAAATAAATTGGAATAAAAACATCCTTGTGAACATTTGGTGCAAACAGGAATTTAAAATCCACGCGCACTAAAACACTGAACTCATCGAGAAATCACCCAGGTGAGCTGCATGTGAGAACGCTAATATCTGAGTCAGATGGCCCGAAGGTTAGCTGGACTTGATTCTGCAAGCCCTCCTGATAAACAGTCTGTGGTGTCATGTCACTCCCCATCAAGCTCTACGCAATCACCTCCGCCCTTCTCTGGAATCAAGTAGTGTTTGGTTAAAAAAACGCACCTGACTCTAACAAAGCACAAGTCCACACACACTATCTTGACCCAATTCTTATGACATTGTTTGGAGTTTATGTTAAAAAGGATGTAAATTACGTTTCTCATGTCTTTGCAGCACATCTGCCAAAGATAGGTTTTGTCATATTGTCTGATAGGTGCTTGATAGAGTTTGCAGTGTATTTTGCAGTGCTACCACCACCCTTAAATATTATTCAGTCATGTCTAGCGGCGTTCTGCTGGCACTGCAAACATAGAATTGAAGTGAATAGACAGGCAACATCAAGGCCGATATCTGACATTAGTATTGGATCGGTGTATCCCTAGTTCTGGATTTACAGCCAAAGTACCAAACACAATTTATACATTTATGCTTACATTGGTCTCTGGGTAGGCTGTGTCCCTCACATCTAGTTTGCTCAGGGGCAGGAATGTGACTTCTCCAGGCAGGTTCATTTTGTTGAACTCCATTAGTATCTTGGTGCTAACTTCATCAGTCTCCACAATGTGGTAGAACAGTCTGGAGAACACAACACATAAGGACACAGAGGAAGGAGAAAGAAAACCAAGAACATGAAGGCACTGTCAATTTACACTACAAATCACCACGTAAAAATATACAAACACTTATTCATTTAACAAACAGACATGCAGTTAAATTCTCTGCTAATGTAATAGAAGTTAATGATCAAAAATAAATTTTTTAACACACACATATTTGAGCACAGATTAAGTGGGGCCACTTTTTTTAAAAATCAGCCTACATGTGTTTCATGGCCAAACTTTTACGCCCATCACCATTCAGCAGTGACATTTTTACTGAAAACAATGCCAGCAGTTGGCTGTGAAAATATAAACATCAGTTCTCACCTGGTACCAGCAGTCACCTCCACACAGGTGTAAAAAGCAGGTTCACACTCAAAGTTGTTCATCACAATGCCATGATAACCATTAATGACATGCTGGTTGATGCCCTTCCGACGGAAATGCTCAAGGACTTTGTTAATGCTGTCTATGCCATTTAGAATAGCCTGGAGGACAAGAGAAACCAGAGAAATAGTGAGCCTCAATGCAATTATAAAACTAAGCCTGTATATGACTATTAACATCATCAAATACATTTTAATATTACACAAAGATAACCCAAGTAAATACAAAATGCAGTTTTTAAATGACGATTTCATTTAAGTAAAAAAAGCTGCCCAAACCTGCCTTACTATGTCAAAAAGTAATTGCCCCTTAAATCTAATAACTAGTTGTGCAGGCCTCACTTGTCCCAGTTAAGGTCAGTGTTCATGATTCAACAACAGGAAAGATGGCATCCACAGGAGAGTTCCAAGCCACTGCTGACCAAAATGAAAACAAAGGCTCGCCTCACATTTGCCAACAAAAAATCTTGATTATCCCTAAGATTTCTGAGTAAGTTTTCTGAGAGAAAAGTTGTACTTTTACCCATTATATTATATGGCACAGAACTAACACAGCATTTTATAAAAAGAACATATCAATAGTCAAACATAGCAGCAGTGTAATGGTTTGGGGCTGCTTTGCAGCTTCAGGATGAGGGTGACTTGCCATAATTGAAAAAACAATGAATTCTGCTCTCTACCAGAAAATCATGAAGGAGAAAGTCTGGCCATCAAAATAAAGGTTTTGGAGCAGCCAAGTTAAGATCTGGACTTAAATCAGATTAAGATGCTGTGGCATAACCTTAAACAAGCTGTTCATGGTCGAAAAATCCTGCAATGTGGCTGAATTAAAACAATTCTGCTAGGAATCAGACAAAACTCCTCCACAGCGATGTGGAGCACTCACTGCCAGGCAATTACTTTTTCACCAGGCCCAGGCAGGTTTGGACAATTTTTTTCTCTTAATAAATGAAATAGTCATTTAAAAACAGCATTTCATGTTTACTACAGTGATCTTTGTGTCATATTTAAATTTGTTTGATAATCTGAATCATTTAAGTGTGACAAATATGCAAATAAATAAAAAGTCAGGAAGAGAGCAAACAAATTTTCACAGCACTGTAACTCCACTGAAACTGTTCAAATCTAAATTACAACCTTTCAATTACT
>OMLM01009331.1:111736-129300 GCA_900302695.1 Helostoma temminkii
CCTTTCAATTACTATAATTTTTGTAAATAAAAGAGCACTATGGCATCTTTTAAAATACAACACTGTTTCAGAAGGATTGAAACTTAAATATTTTGAGGTACAGACAAAAGCAAAAAGAGAACTGCACAGCAGAGGATAGGATAGTTATGGATTCAGTCAGCAGGGACCAATAAAAGAAAATGAAAAGACCTTCACCTATGAAGCCACAAACAGCCTCAGAAATTATACCTGGTGTATTTGCTCAGAAGATACGACTGGTAGTTAGCAGATGAGACAGGGGATGAGTCATATGTAAATGTATCTAGATATGAAAAGGTGCCAGCCGTGATTTAATTTAGTATACGTATCCTGACGACTGGCTGTGTCATAAAGTGAGTTCTTTGTGGTACTCAGGTTGGTTAGATTGGAGAGCGAGGTACTTTTTCTACTAAATTTATTTTGCACCTACCCAACACCTTCTGTTGCAGTATTTTACCAACTAAGTGCAAGTGTGAAGATGTCATAGATGTGCAGCATTGTAGGTCCACATCGCCGGGTGTGGGGGTAAAAAAGCCAGCAGGCAACAATTATTGTGGTTGGGCAAATATGTCATTAGTTTAAACCTTCTGATATGTACATTTCTTTCTTACATTTCTGTGTTCACACAGAGACACGTTTGATATAGGAATCCATGTGGAAGCATTCAGTTTCCTGTAGTTGTACTATTTAAGTCAATAATTATACAATCATGCTCAGTGACATGGACCTTGCCGGTGGCTGCTCGAAGAAGCTGCTGTTTCTTCTCCAAGTCCTCGCGTTTGGCTGCCAGAGCCTGCTGCTCTGCGTTCTCCTCACGCCACAGGTAGCTGGAGAGACACAGACAGTCACACACTGTTTAGTTATGTCACCAAAAACAGCAAAACCTAACTGCAGTTATGATACTCAGAGAAATCAGTGTACCACCAACCAATAACTAGGACAATGTACTAAAATGTTTTTTTACAAATATTTGTGAATAAACAATAACACAGCAAATAACTCAAGGTAAAGTTACTTTTGAGGGTTTTTTACTTCCTAAAAATGAGAATGAACAATAACTTTCACAACATGATTCATTCATTTCTATATGTTTGTATGAAATACAAAGCATATTTACACTATTGAACTTGAATCAAATATCAAATTATTTCAATGCAATTTGTTTTAATATTTCATCCTAGACTGAGACCATCTGTTACTATTTTAAACTGAAAGATAAACTGTTTAGTTTTTATAAAGCAAATTAAAATAAATAAACCAAAAAAATGGTCTCTGTTATTTGCATTATGGTAATTTCCACCATTATTTATCTTTTTAGATTGTACCCTATTAATAGCTTGCAGCTGTGTGGTCGGCATATTGTGTTCCTTTTATTAAAGCTGTTATTATGCTGCCTTTTCACCCTTTAGACTAAAACAATGGATCACAGTGAACTGGAGGACACTGTTGAACTCAGTATTAGACAAACATGTCCATATTCATTAAATCTGTTTTATTTTGTTTCATTTAGCCACGATAATGGTCTGTTGTTAAATCCTGCTCTTAAAAAAAAAAGAAAAAAAAAAGGTCTGGTTATATTCACAGCAAACAATAATATGTTATGTAACCAAAGGTTGTCAAGCATATTGGCTTAATGCAAGATACAGGCATGACCCACATAAAGACTCTAGAGACTCTAAATCAAGTAATGCTATCCTTTATGTAGCTAGACAACAAAAAAAAATGAATGAGCACCAGGCAGGGCCAAACTTTAACTTGAAAACTTTGTAGTTAAGGTAAAAAAAAAAAAAAGGTTCTTACTTCCTTTCACTCTGCAGCTCATCTTTCCTGTTCTTCACTTCATAATATTTTTTGTCCAGCTCCTCAACACGTGTTTTGACCTCATTTAGATCTTGATCAAGTTTCTAAAAGACAAGTTGAAAGCAAGTCAGACACATTCTGTCAGATCAGATTAAACCATAAAACACATGAAATGGCACATACATTGTAGTATTTAAAATTTAATTTGAACTAAAGCGATATGAGATTTTAGCATCAATCTTCCAGCTACAAACACAAGATTAAAACAACAGCCACCTGAAGCAACTTTGAAATGAAAAGGTTAGCACTAGTAGTAGCAATTTTAGCAGGAGAAGAGTTTTAAATTAGCACTCAAGAGTAATTTTCAACACAGCTGTACGGATGCCCTGATACCGATACCAGTATCGGGTCCAATACCACCCTCAAGTACTCACACTTGCATAACTTCTCCAATACCACTTTACGTCAGAGAGCCGCGTCAAGCAGCACAGAGCAGATAAGACGAACAGGAAGTATAGACACTCGACTGATAGAGAATCCGGTTAATTTTCACAATAAAACATTAAACTGTGCGTATAAGTCTCCTTGTTATGTATATAGCTGGTTGACTGAATGCACCTAGTGTTGGTTTCTTCTCCTAACACATCTCACTTTTTTTTAATCTAGTAGACATTGTGTGTTAAACACACAAACTAGATTTAATTAATCATTTGTGTTTTATTTTGTGATAATTTAACATATCATCCCTTGGTAAAAAGCACAAATATCCACAGCTAATACCGAAGTCCAAAAGTTGGTAAAAAGTCAGACAAACTCTCCGCTTCCACTTGATTTGAAAATGACGCATTGGAGAAGACAGACTAAACGCGTCTCAAAGCTGCGTCCGGCGAAAAAATATACACTTTATGCTAATTAAGTGTTCGCATAACACACAGTACAGCAAGTTTGCTAATGCCAGCAGCGGGAGACAGCCTCCTGTTGTCCATTTTATTTTGTCACAGTTAGAAAGCGAACATCTGATTAGGTTTCAGTAGTCATTTCATTTTCCCAGTAATTGTATAAAATATTAACATTTTTTATAATAAAAATAGCTGCAACTGCAATATTATTAAATACTTGTCTCAGTACTCGATATCGGCAAGTACTCAAATGTCAGTACTCATACTGTGGTATGGGGACATCTCTTAAAAAAAACAAAAACAAAAAAAAAACCCAATATATTTCTATTAAAACTATTAAAACTTATCCTGGAAAAGCTATCTACACATGTTCTGAGATGACTTACATTGTACTGCTCCAGGTTCTTTTCTTTGTTTGTCTCTGTGTCCTCCAGGTCTTTGTGAATGGCTGCGATCTGCCTCTTTTTATCATTGATGGCCTGGTCCAGAGACTTCAGCTCCTTCTTGATCCACTTGTCCCTCTCTTCCTTGGAGGTGAACTGACTTCCACGACCTTGCTTTGCATAAAGATCTGTTCTCTCCTGTGTAGCCTGCGCCAGTCTAAAAAGTGACAGAGCCAGAGAAGAAGAAAAATAGGACAATTTTGTAAATTAATACACAATGTCAACAAAACGAAAACAAGTCATATGGATTCTATTAAGTTACATTTATTTTTCTTCTGTTTATCCATCTTTCTTATTTTGTGATGCTTAAGAAGCAGTGTTTTGAGAGGGAGTACTTATGTGATTTATTTAGCCTTTCCAAAAGAAAATTAACCGCACATAAGATTATGCTAGACTAACCCTTTCTTGCAATTAAGAACACCAAATGTTTGTAGCACACCTGCATCAAATTGATTTCTAGCAGAATCCACAAATATGTCATGTGCATCAATCCCTTGATCTCTTCCTGTCAAAATGTGATGACTGACTCATCAAATTATGTCTGGTCACCAGCTGCTCAAGGGACCGTAGCTGAAAGATGACTCATCCCTACCTGGAGATGCCTCGCTCCTCTTTTTCCTTCACAGTGTTGAATTTGGGCTCTGTTTCCTGCAGCTCTTTTTGCTTCTCCTCGATTTTCTCCAGGAGTTTCTGGCGCTCTTTAAGGAGGCGTTTCTGGAAGAGAAAAAGCAACAAGACATTTATCAAGTATTCAAAATACAGAACACAAGATGAGGAGGGAGAAAAAATAGCTCAAAATGGAAAGATGATTAAACAGAGTTAGGCTAAGATACTTCAGTATTTCACAATATATATATTTTCATACATTTGATCCATATCTACTCCTTCACACACCTTGGTCTCAGTGAAGCTTAATTACTATTTTAAAATGTATTTTAAGCATGTGCGCCCACCCAAAACTAGGGGAAACACTGTGGGGCAGCAACAAATAGCTTCCATCGCTACAAATGATAGTGATTGTAAATAGCTGTCACAGCTGAAAAAACTGCAGTCCTCTTGGGAAACTTGGCCACACACTCACAACACTAAATAACAGGCTGTAACTTCAGCGCAAGTAATAGAAAGCTTTCAGCTTATAAAGTAAAGATTAAGCATCTTAGCTTTCACCTGGATTGCCCCAGCAGCAGACCTACACACACACACACGTTTGACTAATGTATCTGTGTATGTGATGATGGTGGCTATGAAAAGCTCCATTTCCCTACCCACACCAACAACCTCAAACTTGATAAAACTAGGACCATCAGCAGATAGTGACGTAGTTCTGCTTCCCTTGCTTTTCATTTTGCTTCAATAACTTTTGGCTGATGCTGTGCCAGGCATAGCCAGGTGGGCTTAATCCAACCACCAGCCAGCACGCTGCCTGGGATCCTGGGACTTCATGCACTCACTGAGCCAATAAAGCCGTTATGTGTGATTATCATCTTCATACTCACACGTGCACATAAACACGCACCAAACATGAGGCCATATGGAGAGTGATCCATTCCAGCTCTGTACACAAAACCACACACCAGGAGCAATGTATAGTGGAACTGAAGGCAAGAAATCTGATATGCAGGCTGGTACTTCCTCTATTTTGGTTCCTAATTCATCCCAGTATCAGTCAAGCAAACATTCTGCTGAAAGACTGAGCACTGAAATTGTCAACTCTATATACTGGATTAGTGTTTTTTTAATATAATTATATATTTTGAATGAGATTATCAATAGCAAATTAATTGTGGTGAGGAAAGAACCTGACTAGTTACTAGCAATGAGTGAATCGAGAACACAGAGAGAAAACAACTACCATCCCTCGCTACATAGAGTAATGGCGCAGGAAAAGGGGCAGGGAGAGTCTTGTTGGTGCAGAACCACGTGTGCAGAGTGACGCAGATGGGAGGCTTCCGTACCCTCTGTTCACTGTTGCCTGCCAGCTCGTCCTGCAGGTCCTTGGCCTTCAGCTCGAGCTTGGTCCTCTGCTTGATCTGCTCCTGGCGCTCAGCCGACAGCTGCTCTTTCTCCTCCTTCATGGCAGAGATCTTAGACTTCAGCTCTCGCACAACACGCTCAGTCTCCTACAAAAATGTAGCCAACAAAAAAAGAAACAGGATGTAAGATTAAAAAAGCTTAAAGTACAAAAACGTACATGTCATTTTACAATTAAATTTAATTAAATGTGAGGACTGAGCTTGCCTGCTTGCAACAAAAAATAAGATGACCTTAGCTATAAAAATTCAAAAGTAGCTTCCATATTCTTTTGGCACGTATTGACTGCACTAAATAATAAATAATAAATATGGATTTGCAAAATACTTGTAGAATATCACAACAAATAATGTTACACCTTGTTAAAAGTTAAAATTGTGATAACAGCTACAATAATTATTTTCATACACCAGTAGTTAAAAATAAGATTATGATGCTCAGTGGTGCAATTTTTTTACCTCTACTTTGTCTCTGGCATCTTGCTGAGCATCACGCAACTGTCTGGATTTGTCTCCACAGGTCTCTCTTTTGCTGGACAGCTGGGAAAAGAACACACAAACACACAAAAATGTCAGTGCTGAATCTGTATATAACAAAAGAGAAAACTACATTTTTCTGACTGTTTGATTCTTATATGTGTTAGTTACCTGCAACAAAAAATTCTGTTTATAGTCATTGCAAAACTGAAGTTATGAATATTAGTCATCTCATCTTATTATCTTCCGTTTATCCAGGCCGGGGGGCAGCAGCCTGAGCAGAGATGCCCAGACTTCACCCTCCCAAGACACCCCCTCCAGCTCTTTCGGGGGAATACTGAGGCGTTCCCAGGCCAGCCGAGAGACATAGTCCCTCCAACGTGTCCTGGGTTATCCCCAGGGCCTCCTCCCAATGGGACGTGTACGGAACACCTCCCCTGGGAGACATCCCGGAGGCATCCAGAACAGATGCCCAAGCCACCCCAGCTGGCCCCTCTCAATGTGGAGGAGCAGCGGCTCTACTCCGAGCTTCTCACCCTATCTCTAAGGATGCGTTCCTGCAGTGGAAACTCATTTTGGCCGCTTGTATCCGCGACCTTGTCCTTGTCCGGTCATAACCCAAAGCTCATGGCCATAGGTGAGGGTAGGAACGTAGATTGACCGGTAAATCGAGAGCTTCATTTTTTCGGTGCAGCTCCTTTTTCACCACGACAGACCCGCACACACTGCATTGTTCCCTCACTTGTGAGCAAAATCCCAAGATACTTAAACTCCTCCACTTGAGGCAAGATCTCCTCTCCAACCTGGAGAGGGCAAGCCACCTTCTTCTGGCTAATCATGGCCTCCGACTTGATGGTGCCGATTCTCATCCCAACTGCTTCACACTTTACACACTGCAAACCGCGCCAATACATGCAGATGGTCCTGGCTTGGTGAAGCCAACAGGACAACATCATCTGCAAAAAGCTGGGATGAGATGCTCTGGTCCCCTAACCAGACTCCGTACTGCACCTGGCTGCGCCTAGAAATGTAGTCTATGAAAATGATGAACAGAACCAAACCCCATGCTCCTGGAGCACCTCCCACAGGATGCCACGTGGGACACCATCAAACGCCTTCACCTAGCAAATGTGGACTGGATCGGCGGACTTTCATGAACCCTCGAGGACGTAAGCCGCATTGTTCCTTCTGAATCCGAGGTTCGGCTATTGGCCTAATTCGGCCTAATATGAAATTAATCAAAGCGACACTTCCCACCCTGGTATAAATGGCACTGTAAATAAAGTCACTTGATTCGTTACCTCATCCAGTTTGGCTCGAGTTTCATTCAGCTCCTGGTTGTAGATGGTGTACTCCAAGGCTCTTCTCATCTTGTCCCACTTCTGATATTGAGCCAGCTCCTCCTTCTCGTCCTCCAGGGTATGCAGACGCTCCTCAATGTACTTCAGCAGCTCATTGATCTTCTCTCGCTTCCCCTCTGGGGAACACACACACACACCAGGATTGTTTTTAAAATGCAGATCATTACTAATTAATTTTCTTAAGTCTTGTTATTTCATACTAGTGATAATTTATTGGTAAACGATGTTCACCGTTACAGAGCTATATGTTGCTCAACATTGTGCATACAGGATACTGTTACAGTATATTATATATATTATATATAATACATAATATATATTATATTATATATTATTTAACGTAAAAAAACACTTTCTTAAAATTTTGTTTTGCTTGCAGCTATGATGTGTCAACTGCCACATTCATTGTCCCTATGCAGTTTGCACAGTTTCAGGTCAAACATAATCGCTGTATATAGCAATTACAACGAGCAGAGCATGTGTGTTCTGGACAAGAGTTTAGTTAAAGTCAGGAACAACACCTGTACAGAGACAGTGCTTGATGTGGTACTTAAAGTTAGTGGTGCTGTGATAGCAAAGGTATATAGACGTGACTCTGCAGTGGTTCTCGAGCCTGTAGAAAAGCAAACCGCTTCTTAAAGTTGAACCAACTCTGAACGAGCACTAGCACCATCTCAGAACTCGCACCAGGTTCTTGTTGGTCAAAAAGGGGTAGTACTTATCCTAAGGTATCTTCTTCGGTAAAGAAATTCTCCATTGTTGAAAGGGAAGCACAAACCCTACTTGTTTGAAGTGTGTTAAGTTATAAAAAATTAACTTCTGGGAAAGAAACATTGATGTTAAGAAGCTTTTACCTGTCTCCTTCATTAGAGAAATACTCTCTTCCTTGCGCTCATCATACACCCGTGTCCCTGCCACCTCTCTTAACAGCTTCAGACGCTGAGAGTCAGGTGCAGTGGCCATTTGGTTGATCTGCATGAAACATTCAAACAATGAATAAGATGGAATACCCTGCTGTTGAGTGCACTGCTAAAATTTGGCAATAAAAAAAATAAATAAATAAATAAAAATAATAATAATAATAATAATAAAGAACACATTTAGGAGACTTGATTTTTCAAATCAGCACCAATCCTTCTGTCTTTTTATAGAGCATCAGCACTGTTTACACAGCTCTGTCATGCATTAAATTACAGTAAAAACAAGCGACAATATGAAAAACAAGTCTACTTCTACTCATTTCTCACCTTCCCCTGTTTGACGATGTAGTAAGGGTTACTGCGGGAGAAGCCAGCACTCTCCAGAAGGTTCATGACATCATTCTTACTGCAACGATAACAGATGCCATCAAGCAAGTGATTACATAGCATCACTGATGTGTACTTTCCTGTGATTACAGCAATATGAACCGTGCATCCACAATACTTACGTCACCATCTTCTTGTCTAAGAAGTACTGGTCCTTCTTTGCGCCAATGACACGGCGAAGGGAGACCTCTTCTTTGTCGATCTGGAAGAAAGAAATTTATCGCTAATCAAGAGGAGATTCATACATGACAGAAGAATCAGCAGGCTGCATGATTACAGGTTGGTATGCAGTTAAAAACTGGGCTTCTAAAGACTACAGCCTTCATCATATGAATAATAATCACTGTGTGTGCTGGAGGAAATTGTGCTACATTCAGTGGTCATAAGATGTCCACAACTTGGAGAATAAAATTTTACAATAAAACATATCTCTTAAATTGGTAGCCTAGAACAAGGATGTCAGGAAGTTGGTTTGAAGATGATACCAATATCCGGCATTTGTCAAATGTATTTACAACCATTTTTTGGTATAAATGCAATTGTAAAATTGCCCATCTTAAAAATCTTAAAATATTTAATTCTGTGGTTATTTTAATAGTTATAATGATATGAGGTTAACTTAGGATATATAATCTATATTTAGAACTGTTTTCACATATGAACTCCAGTGTCAGAAGAATTTGATCACTGACAATGTTCAGAGTTGTGCTTTCACACAGGTAAGTGCACAGCAGGAGACTGCTAGTGAGAATCATGCTAGTGAGAATCATTCTAGTGCCAGTGCTGTCCAGTGCTTAGATGGTATACCTACACACCAGAACACAGCGAACACCAACAGCCAAGAATATATTGTTTATATGTGATAAATACTAGGATATGCATTTAATGATTATGTGTCTTCTTTTACTAAACACAAAAGTTTAAATAACATGAGGTTGGAAAGAATTCAGTAGTGTGTAATTGATTACATTAATTAGACCAAAATAAAATGTTTGCCAACCGTACCGGCAGCCGATTGTCAGAGTTGTCAAATATAATCTCCACAAAAGCTGAAATGACACGAGGACCAGTTCCCTCCTACAGTCAAAGGGGAGGAAAAAAATGTTAGCACAACTGTGTTAATTTACATTCACTGTGTATCAATGGTCTATAACACAATAATATTAATAATTATAAAATACTGTATCTGAAATGCGACTAATCCTATTAAAATTTTTGTAAACTAAAGGTTAGCAGGAAGCTTCACAAGGTTTTTTTAAACAAGGAATTTACACATCCACTGTGTCAGAAAGTGATTTTTAAACAATAACAGCGATACGTAGCATGTCTGATATTTGTCTGTACTTACATGGAGCAAGGCCAGGCGCTGTTCAGGTCGCAAGTGGCTGAACTCATCACTGAGCACAAACTGGATGGCTAAGAACAACAGAAAATGGCCACAGTTTTAAACAACAAACAATAATAACACAGAGGATTAAATGTTTGACTTGTGTATGGTAAAATGTACTGAGGCTCACATACCATAGAAGAAGTTACTTTTTCCTGACCCATTTCTTCCAACTGTAACAGGAAAAACAAACACCAAATGACAACTTGATATCATCTGCCACGCACATGGTACAAGTCTTTGGCAACGTTGCTGGAGCAATATAAAGTTGAATCCCTTACAGCCACATACAAATATTATAGAAAATACGAATAACATAGTATAATGTAAAGGCATGCTCACCAATGACATTGTGCTTCGGGCTAAACGGGTCTACCACGGTTTGGTCTCTGTAACTCCTGAACCCCTGGATGATGACCTGCACAAGAACCCCAAAAAAACAGTGTTGCTCACTAGTCAAATAATTAATTTGCAAGCCTGGTACAACTTCTGAGTACAACAATACTACAACTTCTTTCCTTTGATATAAGTTAGCTTAATATCGGACTTGCAGCAGCATACGTAGCGCTATAATATGCGGGGCATAAGCTCCCACAGGGCCTGGACTGACGGCCGAGCATGGGTTTGCAAAGAAGACACTAACGGGTGGTACGCTAGCTAGTAGAATAAAACATAGTTAGGATTAGACGGACAGCATGCAATCATAGCTCACGGTGGTAGCTCGGACATGACTAACCCGACTATGAGGTTGTATTTGCCATATTAATTGAAAAGCGATATATCCGCTCAAGTAACGTTAGCCTAGCATCCTAAAAAGGGGGACGGGTAATACAATTCTAGCTAGCATTAACAGGCTAGCCCATTAACGCAGCGTTAGTCAGTATTACTTACGTAGCTCTGCAACCAAATTAACGTTAACGTTCATGCAAATCCTCAATATCCTGACCACAAACATTCATTAGTATAACGTTACGGTAACGTTGGCGCAGTTAATGTCAGCCCATTGACAACGTTAGTCGGTAGCTAACGCTAACGTGCACAAATCCGGTATCGTTAGTTTACCTGTTTGATGTACATGGCTGTCTAAGTAGGGTGTCTCCCTGGCTGAATTTGGATATAAACTCCCCTCTCCGCTCAAGTGGAGACGTCGGGAATTTAATAACCCAAACTTAAGAATATATTAAAATAGTTGCATTCAAAAAAGGTAAAACACTGTGTCGCAAAAGAGAATAACATGGAAAATGGCGGCGGGGGCGGGATAGAATGGATCATACCACTATGCGAAAACAGCCTTTTACCAATGAACGTTTACTAAAATATGTATAGTAGTGATAGAAATTAGGATGTATTTAACACTGGAGCATTTTTTAACATTTCAGTATGGAGTTCTAAACACTTTTTACTGAATGTTTATACGTAAACAGCACATCTGCCTTTCTTGACTTCCCTATTTGAACAGTTGGTATAGTCCAGCTGTCTGCTTTCTAGGCGCCAAAGACAGAAACTAGTCCTGAGTGTATACTGTATAACCAAGGTAGAAATTAACCCTTCATTCATTTTGCGCAGCTGTTCATTATTCATGACCAAACAGTATGCTTTATTCTTTCTTTATTTTGTTGTATTTTATCCAGTGTGAGTTTTCTTTGTAGTTTTGATTTCCTAAATGTAATGCAGCATGTGGTTAATGCTTGAAAAATCTGAATAGTTCTTTCTGAACATATAAACTCTACAGTGACACTGTAACATGTTGCACGTAAGGCTGGCAATATAAGCCTGCTCATAAAGAATAACTACAAGTCACTGTAGGTGTCACTGTTGTCTCTTCTGTTGTATTTAGCCTCTCATATAAAGTTACCCTTCTATAATTGCAAGGTTTTGAACACAGTGCTGATTTGTCCTCTGTCTCGCTGTTTGCGGGACCAGATGTGTAGTAAATTATGTGGAAAAGGTGACTTGTAGACCCACCAACAATGCTACAGTATACATAGTACAGTGATTACAACTTTATTTTTGTGATGAAAACATTTATTAAACACACACCAACATCCACATTTTTGGAAAAATTAGACATAGTTTCATTTTCAAATAAATTATGTTAAAATGCCTGATACCTGTTCAGGCAAATAAATCACAATATCAACCTAAGGCATACTGTATATATTGCAGTTTATTACTGTGCTGTGTTGTTTCATCTCTGCAGTTCAGAAGACAGGAAAACAGTATAAATGTATGTAGCCCATAGTTGTCATAGGCTTCAAACTCCCATTACATGTACATTAATACCAATATCTTGCCTCCTTTCTGTTACTGCTGCTGATCTCCAGTCTATCTGCTCTGCTGGTTTCCAGGCACACAGAGAGCATTGTTTTTTATTTTTTCAAGTAAGACTACAAGCAGTCATAGTTCATTTTAAGGCAGTGCAGTTATTGGGCTCAGTTTGAACTGGTGGTGGACTGGGGACTGCAGGCAAGAGGTAGGGAGGGTGAACACAGATGGCTCAAAGTTTTTGGTGTTGAAGGTGGAGGTGAAGTCATTGGCAAAAAAGGAGGCAGACTCCGGAGCACAGGGTGTGGCTGGTTCAGTTGTGGCAGCATGAGCTGGGGCCATGGAGAGGACCTCTGACTCAAACTGGAGAAGCTGACCCATGAAGCTGAAGTTAGGTGAAATGACTGCCCGGCGTTGTTTGATGATGTCGAAGGCTTCATCTAGTCGCAGCTGCTGCGTCCTCATGATATAGGCCATGCAGATAGTGGGTGAGCGTGAGATGCCTGCTTCGCAGTGGACCAGGACCTTTCCCCCAGATTGTTTCACATGATCTGAAGAATAAGAAAACAAGCCACCATAAGTGATCTGTCATCAGAGGAGCACACAGCTTTTCATTCTTCTTTGCTGTGAGCTTCTGTAGCAAATTGATAACTAAAATATTTTTAATTGTTATTATTAAGTCACATTATGTAGAGGAGAGATTACAATGAATCAATGGGGAGTTTAAACTATCGAAAACAACTAATTAAAAACACATTTTAACTGTATAATCATTATCTACTCATAACTTGCACTCACCAATTAATGTTTTCACACACACACACACACAGCACCAGGAATAAACAGAAACCGTGTCAATAACCTTAATTTGCAGGGACCTAGAAACTTACATGCATCCTCTAGGCTACCAGTTTCAGTGCACACAGAGACACTTGTGAATCTTGTCTGAGTCACACAATGCAGCTGTGTATTAGACTCTCTACCACACTGCTATGGGGGTGTCGGGTACTGCTGCAGAAATCACTGTAGCATTGAGATGTGTAGTGTAATTTAACCTACGAAGAAATCTAGTCACTCGCGACACATTTCATATATCAAACATACATTTCATGTATGTTCGATATATCCACAGACTGGTTTCACTGTAGACACCTACATCTCTGTCTCTGTCTCGCTCGTTCGCGCTCTCTCACTACTAGAAAGAAATATTCACGGCCACTTCTGTCTGGCCCTGAGAGTCACCACAGGGGGAATGACAATGGTTTCTGACAGCTCTGATACTCGATAAACCACATTAATGAATCACCGTCCTCTCATCTGAAGTGGGGGATGCAACAAGAGGTGAGAGGGGTGAAAAAACAAGTGACAGCAGCAGTGGGTGTTTTAATGACCACGCTTGAGTGATGCACCTCACTGGCTTTATATGTCATGACACGCTTAAGAAACTATTTTCATCCAGGAGGTCAATTGTATTTATTATCTCTTCTCCAACTTCACATCATCAGATCAGAAGGGTTTCTGGCTGGTGGTTTTCTTTTGGGGGCCAGAGTAGCTCAGCGAGAATTTGTGTGCACCACATTTGAAATCACTTGGCATGGTTGATGAATTTTGGTGGCCTTCACCGAATGTAGGCTAAACCTGCCCTTGGAATCACTTCCTGGCTTATGTAATAAACAGACTTACTCAAAGACAGCCTAAATGTAGGCTGCGACCACAAACAATGCACAATACTAACAACTGTAGCCAGTAGCCATACTGGTCAGCCAAGCAGCTCGTGGGTTAGCTTTGTCCTTGGTTATACCTGGCTATAAATAGCCACCAGCACAATGTGTATATTATTTGCTGCTGCTGCTGCTATTATCCAGCACCTCTCTCTTCTCCCACACACTATTTCCTTCTCTTGAGCACATTCACTGCCCCGTTGCTCTTAGATCCACCATGATTAACACCTGTAAACAACCACCAACTGTACGTTTTCATTGTGTGTCAGTCAAGTAACTTTTATCTTCCACCCAATCATCGTAAGGTGTCAGTCAACCCTGATAATCCTCCACCCCAACATTACTAAACACGGACAGCTCACCCAGTCATCTCACTGACTGGCCACACCCGGCAGAGATTAGGCCTGGGAGGCGATGACGGCATGGGAGCATCTTTCCAAGTTAAGATGGGGAGAGGAACAGAGGGAGGGAGGGATGTCGAAGCGGGATGGGGGAAGTGAGTAAATCCTGAATGAAAGCTGGCTGGGTATGTTAGCAAGGGATTGGAGGCTGGCAAACAAGTTAAAGTGATTACACGTTCTTATAGGCCTCTATTTGTGAATGGCAGCAGGTGAGAGGCAGCGATAAAGGTGGGTTATTTAAACGTGTATCTCAAAAATAAATACACCTATGTTTAGGCATCTCTCTAGTTCAGCTTGTTGTTAAGGTCCTTAAGGTGGTGTTGCACTATAAATATACTGACACTGAAGTTGGTAGTTTTCCAGCAAAACAGTCCATCTTGGCAGTGGTGAATTTATTCCCCTCTAGCTGCTTTCAGTCAGTGAACTATTCTGAGGACTAAGCCGACTAAATCTGCTTCTTCATAACATAACAAAACATCATCCTGACACAAACCTTTAAGAGGCAAAGCCAGTAAACCAGAAAATTGTGACAGAGATATCCCTAACATGAGAGATCGGCACAACATCCATTTCTTTCAACTCACCAATAAACTCTATGGCCTCTTGGAAGTGTGAGCTGATGTCAGCCATGTGGCTGTCCTCAACTGGTATCCACTTATAGTCGTAGTGACCCTTGGCCGGCTGTAGGTCCCTGCGCGACACATTGAGCAAGGCCGTGATGTGAAGGTCACTGAGATAGTCCTGTCTGGAGGCATGGTAGGCACTACCGAGGTAGAGGAAAGGCAGGATCTCTACAGGTTTACCCTGAGAAGGACAAGAGACAAGAAGAAAGATGTGAGACATGTAGATATGGTCTAGAGTCTACAACAAATGACCTTCTGACAAGACATAACATTGGACCCCAAGCCCTGGCGCATTTGCTTTAGCCCACTTCAATGCACTCACGGTCGAAGCCAAAACATATACACATTTACGTTCAGAACATTGTGTTCATCTGCAGACAAAACGAACACTGATGCACGCAGCCAGAGGAATGGATTTCCCCTATTATGTGAACCATAAAGTGAAATAACCCACAGTGTGACAACAGACACAATAGAGTCCTTTGAGATGTGAAGCAGCCACATGCTTTCTGTTTCCGCAGTGGAGAACATGGAAGAAAGGTCAGATATGAAAGAGTGTTTTTCTCTATGGGGTGTCCCGATGTCAGTGCATCACTGAGTGGTCTCTCCCCTTTTTGAGCCAAATATGAGATGGCTGGGGAGCGCCGAAGGTCAGAGAATATCATATGTATACTGAGGGCAGGCTATGTTTTGATCAGCTGGTGCCAAATTTGTCTCTCTGATGTCAGCAGGGCTTGCATGTGGTTTCCTGCTTTTTGGATAAGGTTAAAAATAAAAACTGGCAGTGGTGCCCCATGGTTGTGTGAGAGAAAGGGTGGGAAGTACAGAATTGCAAAGGGTGTTTCTATACCTGATCATAATCTGGTTTGTGGTGAGAAAGCTTCTCGCTGTGGCTGTTGACTCTTCTCTCGGTTTCAGTTCCGCTCTGGTCAATGGTTTTCACCTCAGTGCAAAGTTCAGGGTATTGAGAGTGGAAGTTCTGGTATCCTCCTGAACAAAAGGGGGAAATCCATGAAAACATACTGTAACAAATAAGCTTAGAGTAATACTATGTCCAGCGCCTGACACACACATAAATATGTTGTGAAATGGCAGCGTTTATGAAACAGTCTTAGAAGGATTATAACCTTTATAACCTGATTATAGGCGCGTAATTAATTACAAGAGTCGGCAGCCGAAGGGCCGGTAATCCTGTTAGGACAACATCCTGACGAAGAGGTGACAGGCGGAAACTGACGTATTTCAACACCTCATTACAATTTTAAAGGATTTACTGAATTCGGTTTTCTTATGTATATTTTTCTCAATGAAGGTCTTTACACCGCCACTTTGCCTGTGACTATCCCGAACTGACTCATGCGCTCCGCATGACGCACGCAGAAGGACATTTATCTCTCCAAGAAGTGCGAGAAAAAAATGTTTCTGTCACTGCCGGAGAGAAAGATAGCGAGGAAAAGATGACTATGAGGTTATATGAGTAAGTTTAATAATATATGTGTCAAAGGCTATCCACTAAAATAGTCCCGTTTGACGATACGGCAGAAATGACATGACATTTAGGTATAAATTAATATAAAATATTTACTATTCTATGAATTATTCTGTAAGGAACAGTTCATTTTAGAGAAGCGTGGGGTAAACTCGGATAAGCCAAAACGAGTAAAACTAAAATCATTTAAAGACACATTTACGTTTGGTTCCGAAGTCCAAAAAATATATCCCAATATTTTCACTATTTCAACCAAAAGAAACACACAGAAAAATGAGTTGAAACCTGAACAAGCTGTAAATCTTCATGACGGCTTTCTCACAATAAAGCCAGGATAGTTATTAAACAACAGAGCAGATAAACCTTTATTTTGCCCTCTGTGGATTAAACAGTTTAATGTCCCAGAACTCTCACCTTTCAGGAAGCAGATGTTTGCCCCGCTCGCTAGATGTGAGAGGGTGTTTATTACTATTTGTGCTACACTGTCCTTTTTCAGCTTTTGCCAGTGGGACGTCCGGTCATCCAGCGCTACGATAGCCGATATGCTGCCCTCCCGAAGCCGAAACAGGGCTTTCTCATCCGGGATGACAAACTGCAGAGGCACCGGTCCTCCGCGGGACCTCCGGACCACCACTGAGTTGAGATTGACATTGACAGAGCCTTTGATATTGGAGTTCGTGAATGAGAAATAGGGTCGGCAGTCCACAATCAGGCAGCTCCCACCCTCCTTCCTGATGATTTTCCTCAGACGCCGGCAGTCTATGCTGGAGACCTTCATTGTGTCGTCTAGGCGCTGCTGTTATTGCCTAAAGAATAAAACTGAGTTGCTCCTAAACGGTGGATGCGGCTGAGCGAGGAGCCCGGTGCTCGTCTGTGTCTACATTTCCTCCAAGGGGATTCCGGCCCGACAGTTTTATGTGAATGGGACCTCCGGCGCGTGACGTCACGAACCATATATGGACACCGGTGAGGTGTGATCGCAGCAAAAACCCGCCTACAACTATGACTGCACTGACTCCTCCTCTGGTCCTGGTAAACAGAGAGACCTGCACCTGATGTGCGCTTGATTCAGCTATTAGTCAGTGTCCTCTACCCGCACCTTTCATTTTCAGGTTCCACTTCGCCTCCACGACCATTTAAAGAACATAAAACTAGACAAGGATGAGTAATTTATTCATTATTTGCTCTTATAATGTCAGGAAATTGTGAAAACTAGATTATCCAGATCCCATAGTGATGCCTTCAAATATCAATTCTGATAAGCAGTTCACATAGGAATTGGGTAATGTACGTCTTGTATAAGAAACAGTGACTGATTAAAGCTGTAAAGTTTAAATGTATTA
>OMLM01009331.1:138158-161414 GCA_900302695.1 Helostoma temminkii
ATTGATTCCACAATCTAAACACAATAGAGGTGGCAGAGGGACTGTGTCTCATCATGGAAAAAAACATTGTGTGACCTTTATGGGAAGAAATCCTCCCCCGTGCAGATTTCCTGAGATAAGGGATTAAAAAAAAATTAAAGATCATAACGGAAGACTCATTCCTGCCCTTACCCCTCTCTCACTGTGTGTGTGTGTGAGTGGTCTGTCTGTCTGCCTTTCAGCCCCACTGTGTTTAACTTCCAGCCGCTCCTCTCATCCCCTGTTGTCCATCCTCCCCATCCTCCTCTCTCATCACCTGTGTGGGAGGCACAAAGCCAGATCCACTCAGTTGAGATTAAACTCACTGGAACCTTACAGATTGCTCTGCCACACACTAATCATACACAAATAACGTAACACACACTCAGACACACCTGGAAGTACACACTGACACAGGCGCTCTCCCACTCAGTGGATGGAAAGACAGAGGCAGGGATGGAAAGATGTAATAGATAGGAGCTCTGGGAGCGGGAAGCGTCTGGGGAGTGCCCACTTCACAGGGAGCAGGTTTAGGCAACAGTCACACAAAGAAACAGACACACACCTACAAATATTGTATGCACAATATAGATCAGTGCAAACACTCACACACAAACTGTTATCAGAGGGAGCAGGTGTGGCAGATGAATAGAGAAAAGCATTTATAGTGAGGATTATCATGATTCTGGCAACACACACGACATTGTCCTGTTGGGGGCAGCTGCAGCTCTGCATCACCACCGCTTAAAGAGAAATTTACTGTCACACTTATGCTGGTACATAGCCTTGGTCTTTCATATTCAGACATGACTCATGCTTTTTTCAATACATACACAAAACATACATTAGTTTAAAAAAAATGTATTGCTTTTAATCAGAGGTGAGAGCAGACATTTGTGAGAACATTTTGCCAACTTGATTAGACATTTAGTATCATGTAACAGTTACATTTTCATACTTGAGGCTGAGTCAGATAAACTGGCCTAATAAGTCCTGTTCTCGTTAAGCAGGTGCACCATCTTCATTCTGTTTTTTTACTTTTTAATGTTGTTTAGCCAAAGAAAATGGATAAGTGTTTTCCTGCTGTCAGGTGGATTTCAGCCACCTGTTATCCCCCAGTTTTAGTACCAGCAGAAGGACGCGTTAGCATTCCATGTCTGCATTCATCTGAACTGCCCTGCAGCAGCAGTTCAGACCATATTTGACGAACCTTCTGCTCATGTCGTCATTCTTATTGTATTTTATTATGTACGGCTGGGTGAGGTCTGGACTTGGTTTAAAGATAATTAAAGTAAAGTAAGTAAGCTCTAGTGCTGAGCTTTGCAGGTGTGCACTGGATGTGGAAAACTGGATGCCTGCAGGACTTTGGAAAATTCCTTACTCTTTTGCAAATGTAAAATGTTTCTTATTTTTTCACGCATGCGTGCTTAGTTTTGCCCAAGACACCTTGATTGTCACAGAGCATTTGTCAGAAACCACATTTAAACGAAAGTCTATTAGGATTGACTTGATGACAGATTATCATTGGGTGATCAAGTCCTGTGTAATTTCACCATATCTCATTCACCATATCTCATTGTGCACATACAGACATATAAACTGTACATGTACTTACTTATTTATATTTATGCAGTTGTGCTTTTGTCACCATGATGGTTGTGTTCAAGGTGACACGATTCACTACACTGACAATGGTCATGACTTTATAAAAACAGTCGACCAGATTTTGAAATTTCCTGCCTGTTTCTATATCATTCTTAGGACTCAGCGGAGCAGAGGTAGGGGCCAGGCTGGTGACTCATACATTGTCTGTCTCCATCTAACTTCCCCCAATCAGTGACAAAGGGAGGGGAGAAGGATGTGGGAGGTTTGACTCTCAATTTGTGTGATGTTTTTTTTTCTTGGCTGTATCTCCCCAGGCTGCCACCCTAACCAAGTGACTCAGGGAGAAGAGTTTGGTTGTTTGAGAGGACACGAAGGTTACACATTCCTTATTGCTGCACATTCCTCCCCCGCTGCCCCTCTCTCTCACTCCTTCCTTCCTACCCACAGAGCTATCTGATAGAATGAGGGTCTAATTTTATCTTGATAACCCACTGCCTTGATTACGAGGAACTGCTGCTTCTTGATAAGACTTGTCTGTGGGTGGGGTGGAGGGGGTGGAGGCTGAAGTGGTGTAAGGATGGGCATAAGAGGAGAGAGTGAGAAATACAACATGTTGTTTCATATAAGTGACAAACCAAAAGTAAAGGTGTTGAACATCCTAATATGTGATCCACTGTTCCTTGATGTAATTTTATCAACAAGTCCAAAACACATAGTTGATTCATTCTCTCCAAGGACCAACCACCTTTTTCCTTTGTGCAAGCACAGATTCATGACCCTCCACACATGACAGCAAGGTAACATACAATACATGATCTAAAATAAATACCACTGTCCATGATCATGTAGTCATTAAAGTAGTAAAATGAACATACTGTATTAAATCATGTAAACATCTATTGATAAACAATTTAATCACCATTGCAGATAGTGCAGTCAACGGGTTTAATTGTTGGTGCTTACACCCAGCATCCAGTTTGACATGCCTTACTCACAACTATAAGAGCAGAGCCTGAGTGAACATCATGCACATTTTAGTAATGCTCATGAATGACTGAGTCACAGGTGAAGGAGCAGAGTACGTGGGCACTGGACATTGTTCAAACCAAACCACATCTGGGTTGGTTTCTTACAGCATGAACCGACAGTCTGTGCCCGAACAGATACTGTAAGTGTTGGTCTAATGCAATCAAACTGTGGTGAGAGGTTTGTACCTGCTGCTCACCATGACACGCCATGTTTAGAAAAAGACCAGTGCTGGGAGTGCCTTTAAATGTCAGTGGGAGAAATGTTTTTGTGCCAGTATGTTCCAGAAAGTCTGTAACCAAAGGGACCATGACTCAAGGTGAAGGAAAATACTGAATACTTAACATTTTATCTCAGCAAACATACTAGGGAAGTACATTTTCAAACTGCTGCCTGGGATTGTGGCCATTTGTACTCATGTAAGCAGTCTCCAGTAATGACTCAGTCAACTAACACACACTCAGACACTGACCAACTAGATGGGAAAGAGACAGCGGATTATGGAGATCAAGTTGATTCTCCTCAATTCTGCAGATTGAGAAAAGGATTGACATGGTGGTCAGAAATGCAGGAAGTGATGGAGAAGGTGAGATGTGTATGTGGTTGTTTGAGAAGCTTCATTCAACAGTTTAAAAAGAGATGTCATTCAGTAAAAAAAGGTTAATTATACAACCCCTAACAGCATTTCTAACCTATAATTAGAGACTACAGTATTTACAATACTATACTAATTATAAACCTGACAGCGTACCATAAGGAAGATAGTTTGTGAGAAATTAGACTAATGGAGCATGGTGGTGGCTCAGTCAGATCACTGCAGTCACGCTCACATAAACTCATTAGCACCAGCTGCTTCACTCATGCTTCGCAATCTTTGGCTCTAACACTAGAAAATGTCACTATATTCATAAAACAGGGTCATTGTAGGCCTTGACAGGTGTCCCAGCTTCAGCTGTAAGGTTCACTCCTTTAGCTCTAAACAAACCTAACTAGGGGACACCTGAATGTAGACAAGTATGTGTATAATGTTTGCAAGCCAATTAAGATCACAAAACATTTGCATAAGACAAGTTTGTAATTACCGGCATTTTTTTTCTCCTCTTTCGATAGAGGGTTACTTCTTCTCCCCAACTTTTCCTTTACCACGCTAATGTGTTCCAGATCAGTCACAAAGCCAAGTTGATATCAATACACTAGGTAGTGTTAACTAACTGCTGGTAAGAAAGCAAGCTAACAAAATGTCAAACTATTTCAATTCACATTGTATTACCTTACACTACTCATTACTGTTTTTTATATTGATCTGTTAAAATCACCTAGAGTAGAAACATGTAGTGCGAGTGACAGAGGACCTTTTGTTTCAGTTTGTCATGACAGATATTGAGATGGTGATCAAAATGTCCTGCATGAGTCAGTCTGGTGTGAAATACATCCCATTCCTGAGTCACTAAGAAAGAAATGATGAGCGAGAATATGTCCATCACAGGCTACAGATAGTAGCAACACACTTACAGAAGCAGAAATCAGACAGAAATATCTTCAAGGAATATCTTCAGACAGTCATTTCTGTCTCTACAGAGGGACACTGGACACACAAATCCCTTTGATAGCAGACAGAAGCAACCAGCAGCACAAAGACCTCGGAGATGAATACACAAAGACACTATTAAAACCTGCTCTTGGTGATATACATCTTAATTTTTGCCACTATTCTTCCAGAATTAAAAAGTAAGGGATTTGACTCAGGCAAACTTGCCTAATTATAATATAAATATAAAAAAGTTACTTTCACAACCATTTTGAACCAGGATGATTTTTACTTGTTGTATCTGCTTTTGCAGAAATCATGCAATGCTATCACTACATGTCTGTCCACCTACTCAGCCTGAACAGGCCCAGGCATGTGATCAGTTTCTCATTCTTGGGAAGATATGAAATCTTTAGCAGAAGAAGAACAATCTGAGGCAAGTTGATACAAAGATAACAGATGACAAATAAAATGAATGATGATGAGTACATTTTTTGACTAAGTTATTTTTTTAATTCCTCCTATCTCTGACATATATAATGGCATCACATGAAAATCTAAAAGAGAAATGGACTTCAGCGTCACATTCGTACAGTCTATTGTGATCCACATCTGGGATCTAAATGGCAACTGCAGCATCAACAGTCGTGACTGATCACATTTGATCCATGAATTGTTGCTAGCCAGCCACTCGGGCGGCAAGTCAATCATCTTGTGTTAGTTTTCATGTTCTAAGCATCAATTTGCTTGGCAAAAAGGTAAAAGATCAAAAGGTAATTTCCTGTCTCCTGAAAGTCAAGTCACTGGTGCACACTAATGGCCATTTAATCTACTGCTGCTACAAATGGAGCATTTTGCCCCTATTCCTTCCTAGATATGAGCGGAAGCAGATATACTCAAATCCAGGTTATCTCTGCTCTTTGTTTAACCTCTGTAAATGTAAAGGTAGGAGCCATGATATGAAAGGCTCCATGGTGTCTGTTCATTACAGAGGAGATCAATGCCCTGGAAATGAGCCATTCTACCTGAATTTAATCAGTGAGGGGAGCTAAAGCCTGTTATCATGAAGTACCTCTGGCAATGATGAAAGGGGACGGTCCAGGCAGACGTCTCCCTCCAGAGAGGAGCCGGGCGGGACAGGGTAGTGAAGCATTTCCTGTCTGAGTGGGATTGCTAGAAAGGTTTTGGGAGCAGGAAGTAAAAAGGTGTTCAATGGTGTCCCACGATTTTTTCTGAACATGAAGCTTGAGAATCAGAAAATTGCCACACGTATTCTTCAGATTATTTTACCATGTAAGTGTTATAGGAGGAAAAAAAGGCAGCAGGGCAGCTCTTTAGCAGTGTGGAATAAGAAAAGAAACTTAGAAACACCTGTCAACATTTGAGCAGCTGTCACAGTTTCACAGTTACATGTATATTCTTGGAGTTCATCGTAATGATATCTTTAAAAAGAGCAGTATGATTTGACACACATATATGATGTTTTTATTTATATCACATTATGTGAATTCAACTAAATTCTATTTATATGTACCCGTTACTCAATCAATAAACTTTAATCCTTGTGTTTAGTAACTGTTCATGTCATGTCAAGTGCCAAAAAAAAGCCAGTTTGATATTTTATTTGACTGCTGCTGACGTAAATTCTTCATAATGATGTTGCACAGTACTCTTCCAACTGATCTTACTACCAAAGCAGTTGTATATTGATCATGTTGTAGCCCACAATATATACTGCTCCCTGGAGAGATGAGCTGCAGCGTTAGATGTGCCCAAAGTTGTCATGAAACGGGACCACAGTCACACGAGCTGACGACATGCTCTGAAAGATAAGATAAACTGTATGTTCAACAATCCTGCAACTAAAACCAAAATTTAAGTGCTTCTACTCATAGTTAACACACATGCAGCTGACTCTTGATTCATGATTCAAATTCTGTTAAATTTAGGTAGTAAACTTATTTAGTCTACATAGTTAACTATTTGTAACATCACACCAACACGTGAGTGGCAAGGTGGTGTAGTGGTTCGCACTGTTCCTTCACAGGGTTCAGTGCCATGGGTCAGTCAGAGTTTGCAATGTCTCCCTGTGTCTTATTGGTGAGAGCTTTAATGAGTTATTTAGATTTGTGGTGAAACTAAAAAGTTGCAACTAGCAAGTTACAGCATGAGAAAACAAACACAATAAGTCCTCAGGGACCAGCACTTGCCTGAAAAATGTTGACTTTATTTCTGCTATTTACTTTTTTTATTTCAACTTTTATTGCAACTTTCTCCCCTGTTATTTCCATGACATCCTGATATCCTGGTAAAGTTACTATGTTTAGATAAGGCAGCTAAAACTATTTGGTAGAAGTGTGTGAATCATGTCAAACATTTTGAGTCACTCTGGAAAGCAGTGACAACCTGCCCTGAATAACTCCAGTGCATATACCCATGAACGTCACAGGGCTTCTTGTTTAGGTGATGAATGTTGGCGATGAATGTAAACTGCTAATGAATAGATTAATATTGATGTGTTTTGCAGACGTTCAGGTTGACTAATATGTAAAGGAGGTGATCAGAGTAGCAAGCTACAGTAGCATCGATGAACAAAATCAATGAGTCACAGAAGTGACCACCCCCAACCCACCAACACTCTTGCTCAGTGACAACTGATAACTTAAAAGCTTATTTTATCCCATTTGACGGCAATTACCTTGCCTCTTGACTCATCCTCCTGACTTGCGCTTAGTTTCACCTGTCGCTCTTGCTCCAAACCCGATAAATGTCAACTCAAATAGCCTTCACTCTTAACTTGCAACCCGTCTTGCCAGCCACCTGGGCCTTATCCTCTAAACTCAGTTTTACCTGCTGTGCACTCTACCTCGTTTGAGCCTGACGTCACAACAGTTAAATGCAATGTCTATCTCTCTCTGCTGTGACAGCACCTATGCAAGTAACCCTCTCCCTTCCTGTATAAACACACACATTTAGCTAGAGTTCATTTTGACTGTGGGGATCAGGCATCACCTGATGAGTCACCGCCATGCTGCTGCCCACCTGCTTTCACACCCTTATTAGCAGCTGCCATCGTCAGTGTGGTAATGATGCTGCTGACCTCAGTGGCGATGACTGTCTGAGGTCATGCTGAGCCTCTACTGAGCTGATTGCTGTGTTTTTTGTGTGATTTTAGTATGAAGGGTAGGGGCTGTGTGAGAATGAGGCAGCATGTACTGAGATGGGTTAAAACTCTTTTTAAATGTCTATAACAAGGACGATGGTAACTGTCCTAAAATAAGACTGAGGTGAAAGCTATATATTAAACTGTCTGCCCTACATGGACTTCCTGCACAGCAAATATTTCTGCTAGTTTTGCTTGTGGTAGTTTAGAGACTGTGATCAAAATGGATGCAGCTGTGGTTAAACACACTACCCTGCTGCAGGTTTTTATTGGGTCCTGCTTGGTAAATACCCAGTGTCCTCAGAAGCCTCCTACACCCCAGGCCAAACCTGACAAAGCTGATGTCATCAGTGTGACAGGTATACTCCATATGATGGGGAAACCAAGCTTCTTGGTAAAACTCAGTGGAGATCCCCTTTAATGCCACTGAAATTTAAGTAGAATTGTATGATTATGTATTATTGTAACAAATTGCTGTTAAAACTTCTAGATTGCTCAAAAATGCAACTAATATTGTAACTAATAACCAGTAAATACATTAGTTTAAGATAATGACTAGAAATGATTAAAACAAAGTCAGTGAACACACTGATATCAATAAACAAATAAAAGAATCATAGAGCTGAACAAATACAATTAGTGGCTTGTTTATATTTATATAATCTAATGCAATCAACAGAACAACAATAGATCCATAAAATAAATATTTACACAAGAGGTGTACCTAATAAATTGACCTCTGAACATTGTTGTTACTTACAATAATGTAATAATTATTATTTTTACTAAATAACTGTCATGGATTCTTCCGTGATCACTGAAACTGCATGTTTCAGTTTCAGAGCTCAAACTGATCTGCGGTTTACTGTTCTTCTCTGTTACATGTGGAGGTGTTTTTTGTTTTCACAGTGAATTCCCCAAAAGGGAAACAGATGTTGAATGTCTACTGTATATATGTCATCTTTCAAAAAGGAACAAATTAACCACGATCAGGTGCATGACCAGTGTTTGTAATTATTACTGAGGTTTCCACAGAAAGTGGCTGTATTAGCGTTGAGGTGTTTTCATACTTTTTTTTACACAAATACTTAGTTTTTACCTCATCATTGGATCTGTCCGTTAAAAAAAATAAAATTACTGCTGAAAATTATGAAGGAATACTATGTGTCCCAGAAAAAATAAAACACCTCATGAGGCTCTTTAATATGCAGCACATTATTTATAAATTTGCCTTCTAAAAATTACAATTATATCTCTACATTTTTGTAGAGAAAGTGTCAAAATACACCAATACTGTATGCACATATAACAATTACAGCTTTATTTTTACAGTTTTATTTTCCGTCAGAATATTCAATCTTGCAGTGCAACCTCCAGTTTCTGATAACTGAGTATATGGTTGGGTTTAGTAATTAGGTATTATAAGTTAGAGAAAGACAAAGTGAACAGTCTCTTCCATAAAGTCACAGTCTTTTTCTAACCGTAACCAAAGTGGTTTTCCTGCCTAAACTCCACCACACATGGGACACTGGAGTCAATCTCGTGTCTGTGGTAGAGCTGACAGTTCTGTGCTTTACAGTCCAACCACTTACATGTGACTTAAAAAATATAATACATACCCAACTTTAGACCATAATTATATTATGCTTCTAGTTGCTACAAAATATATTTACACTTACTTTTCATTTGTATGTGAATGTAATGTTTAGGAAACAGGGATGTTACTAATTATTTTGTTAGCAATTCCTTACAACAGCAAAACAACCTAATGAAATGAACATGGGAATGTGAGGTATGAGTTACTGACACAAACTATTTGAAGGTTACAACATCCGCTTCAGCATAAGAGGATGTAACAAAAGCACATTATGCGTGAGGTGAAAAGATTTGAGATGGTATTTGCTTTTGTTTGACTGTGTGATGGAAGTGAAGAAAATAATTTGGTTCAGGTTAAATAACAAAAAGACAAACTTCATTCACATTATACTGTAAAATCAGACTGGAATTTTGTAAAACGTCAACTCATTGTTACAAATCTTGTTGTGATGTCACTACTGTGAATGTACATAATTGAAAGGTCCAGGACTTAACATTTATAAAATTACTCTGCAACAACTAGAAAGGTTGCCCAAACAATGTCTGGCATGCTGAAGGGAACAGTTTCCTGTTGGCCAGTGCTCCCTTCCTATTCCTGTTCTGGGCAGTGACATAGAACCAGCAATACACTTCCTCTATGATAAGAAAGTTGACCTGATTTTATCACGAGGTTGGAGTCTGGTGGATGAAGTATGCAAATACATCATTTGCATAAGTAACTGGAACATTATAGTAAGATTTAGACATCTAGGGAAGAGATTTGAGCTTGTACTAACAAAAAAGGTTCACTTTGGAGACCCTCTCCTTTTAGCATGACGTGTTTCCCTGTGGTAAAGTTTGGTAGTAGTTAAATGTGTGGACGAATGGCAAATGCTGGTCTTGTAAAGCATTTACTTACTTGAGAGTCCAGTTTCTTTATTTTTCAGCGTCTCCAATATTTCATCCTTACCACTCGATAAAAAAAAGCCTAAATACTTTATGAACACCATCAGATGTGCGTTGTATTTTACAACTGTTTGAAAGAAGATTACATCAATATATCGACAATGTGCAGGAGATTCTGAATATGCAGTGCATGTATTAGTGTGGATGTGGTTTGTGTAGCTGAACTGCAATCAGCAATCAGCACCACAGGGTGTATGTGAGTCATCACGTCAAGCTCTGGGCCTGCACGAATGCTGTTTTTAAAGGGGAATGCTTCATTTATAGCACGACCAAAACTGTGGTGACTGTGGCAACAAAAATCAATAAGGTCACATCTTAGTGTGTGTGATTTCTGAACTGCAGTTTCACATTACTATACAGTTTATCTAGTATTTACATATGTGCCCGGCATGTGTGTCAGTTCCTTTGAAGGAATTACAGCCACAGTGCCTGTAGTTCTCTTTCAGTGAAAAACAAACATTTCATTGCTGATCTGCAATCAGGAAGAACTGGCTATTTCCCCAGGCAGATCCTGTTTCATTTGAAGAAGTGTCACTTCCTACTATGCATTTGCTCAGTCAAAGTAGTCTGTTAAAATAATTTTAATATTCAAATCCTAACGGTGGGGGACACAGAGTCACAAGATTAGTCACATGCGTCTGCATGAGAGTTTCTGAGTAAGTGGTGCATTGTAACAAAATCACATGGTGTGTGTTTGCTAATAGTCGTTTTTATTTTGCTGATGGCTAAATCACCACCAGCTGTACGATGTATGGGTCTCATGATGTAGAGTCTGTTATAAACCACATTGTAGGAACACAAAATGAAAAGTGTGTGTCTTCAGCTGTGTTACCATTATTGCATCACTGGTTTTCTAATGATCAGTTCTCCTTTTAAATGAGCAGACACATGCTAAAGACAGCACTAATTTTTCTTCTATGTGTTTATAAAAATGTTCCTTTAAAAACCGGCTACAATCGCATTTACAACATTAACAACAACTACACTCTGTTTCTAATTGATTTGATGATATAAAATTTGCATTTCTTTCAAAAACATGGTCATTTCTTTGTGAGTCCAAACTTTTGACTAGTTGTGTAAAGTCATACCAAGGCCACAAGGGATCAAGTCACCACGGGTTTAGTACAACCACGGCAACAGACTTAACCAGTAGCAATGTCATAATCATTCAGGCCCTATTACAAATGTGCGGAAAATAAAACAGCTTCCTGCGCTTGCAAAGCTCAGTAATTACTGTATTAAATGATGTTTATTTTATCGGACCCAGATTTGTCCCTTTCCCTAATTACGTTGTGACTCTGGTCACAGCTTATAATTTATTAATTTGATTGTGAACAGTCATAAACAAAGATCCACAGGTGTCCACTTTAACACACAGTCTAGGCTGTGTCATTTTAAACAAAGGATTTCATATGAATTAAATACAAAAAGAACATTTTTGAGCACTCACCTTACCCATAAGTCACAAAAATATTTACAGTTGCGTGAATGTAAGTGCTCTGAGCAATGGTGTGATCTGATATGTACAGTACATTGTCAAACTTGTACACATGCATCAGATTTCCTTTTCAGTTGTTTAATTGTATTCCTTTCTGTTACTGACTTGACTCGCATCTCCCCTCGCATGGTGAACACTCCCTGTCAAATTGTCTGGATCCTGGAAGGAAGGAAGCAGGCGGGGTGGGGGGTGGTATCTGAGCCTAGCACTCTAGGCCCTTGATTCCCCCTGTTTACCCACCAACATCCTGCATAAACAGGCCTGCCCCAGAGTCAGACAACAGTGAGTAATCTCAGCCAATCTGTTCCTTCGCTTCTCTGGCTTCTGCTTCCTCCCAGCAGGCCACAGCCCTGAGCCAAGAGCTCAACTTGCATCACTGAGATCTGCCAGGCGGGAGGACAGTGCGTTGTGCATGCAGTCAACCTAGCCCTTAATATAGAGGAGACCTGAGAGCATGATGATAACCAGGACTAGAGTCACTAAGGATGATAATAGGGCTGCTGTACAGTAGCTGGAACCCCACCCCAAGATTTGCTGATTAGGATTAAAGCTGGCAGACTGGCTGATGCTATGGAGCTTTAGTTTTTAACATACATGGAACATGTACTGGTCATGAGTGGCCGACAACAAAGAAGCATGCGGTTAAACTGTGGCTGCTAGCAGATGCAGTCATTCTCACTTTCACTCAATAAAAACAGCCTACAGTAGTATCTTAAAATATAGAACATGTGTCCCCTGCTTGGGAACCTGAAACACACACATGTTCAAGGAAACACAAGTGAGAAAGTAAAAAACCCAGCGGAAAACACCTTCAAGTCCTATTAGTCCAACTTCCTCCAAGTTGTCCCATTTTCTTATGTTTGTTTTGCTGTTGCATAAGAAATTTTCCAGTCAGACTTCAAGTTCAGCAGGTTTGGTCTTAATTTTCTGATTTAAAAAAAGCATTGATTCTGGATCACAGGAAGCTTTGAGATCACCTCTTCACATTAAGATACGTGTTGGAGCACATTTCTCATGATAAAACTGCTTAAAACTGGAAGTAAAACACTTCTCTAAACAGATAATATGAGCACTCAGCATCAGAAGTACTGGCTGGTGAATTTAGTTGCCTTTAGAAAGAGTTTGTCTTTTTGAGTAGCTCATTAGCTGTCTCACTAGAACTACGCACTATGCATACGCTTTGCGGACTATCAGTGTTTTCAACTCTCAGCCAATATGTGTATTTCTCAAAACTCTGAACTATTTCATTAAATGTTTTTACATAATGCTTTCCAAGATGAAGTTATTTCACATTTTGTCTTTACATTTTGCGACGTTCTGTTGGGTGAAGCAGAGAGAAGGTATGATCAGCAGTTAAGAGTGAATTTGTGTATTTAGTTTAGTTTCACACGAGGCATTTACTTTCATATCCTGCAGGCAGAAAGATGACAACTTCATTAACATGATGGGGAGTGGTGCTCAACATTGAGGCTGAGATCAGTGACTCAGCCATGACAACTCTGTGCTGTTAACAAGACTCCTACACATTACCTTACTTCCACATGAGTATCCCAGTGACTTATTCATCATAGTTTATTCACTTTTGTTTCTGGTGTGCTAAAAATTGTTGTTGAGATTTTTGTCACAAGACACTTTTCAGATTAGTCTGAGTAAAAAAAAAAAAGCTGGGCTGGATAAGTGCTGAATGAAGTTTGCAAACATAAAAAGGAGACAGTAGAGGGGTGAATTTCTTGCTGGACACGCTCCTTGTTTGCACACAAACCAACCAAACAGGAGTGTGTCCATTAAGTATCCACCTAGACACACCCACTGAGTTGTGTGTGAACATGCTTTCCTTGTGAGTCACCAGTATTTGTGTTTTTTGGTAAACTTGATTTGTTGTGTGTACACCATGCTGAGTCTGCATGAGCTGTTTTGCTAAAGATCATATCATCCAGAGTCAACATTCGAGTTTCATTAGATGTTTTCAGGAATGTGAGAATTGTTTATTGTTTTTGCCTTGTGGTTCTCTCAACAGCGCCTGCTATATTTGAGTGTTACATTAACGTCTAATAATTTAATATTATCCTACGAGTTGATTTTCATGTTCATTTTTCACTAGGTGTTATGATTACATGTTGTGAAGTGCACACAACAAAACAATGTCATATGGCAGGAACAACATGCTGTCAAAAAATAAGTTGCTTAAACAATAACCACACAGGCTAAAAATAGGCAGAGAGCATACCGATACGGTATGGGCTATCATCTCGTAATGATAAAACAAATTTAAAGTTGTGGCTGGAAGTTCATCAACCCTTGTCATGCATTTTCTCTGTTTCTGCATCAGTATCACTTAAAATGTGACCATTTTTTTTAGTCTACAAACTAGTTAAAGCAATCACAATTAAAGAAATGAGACAAACCTGAACAGTTCCTGTCTGCTTCCTGGCCATAAATAATTATTTTAAACGATCCAAATGAAATTTGTTTTTCATGTGTAGTGCTTTGACATTTTAATAAACCACATGGATAAAGTTAGCCAAACATGTTTTTCACATATCTCTATAGTAAGTCATAATCAAGGCTGCTAAAAACACACAGTCATTGTGTGTCACATACACACCCTCAAATTCCAGTGCCATTCCTATTCATTCCTATACACTGACGACCTGCCCTGACATCTCGAGGCACCCCTCTCCCTCAGGGCTTTCAATGACTCATATCCAGATACTGTTTTCTAGGGAGACGGCGTTAGCCTCAGCTTGGAGCAGATAGGTTAAGGCCATCGCAATCGCTATCCCTGCTTTGTGTTATTTTGAGCGCCTTACTTGCGTATGGAGATGCATCATCATGTAAAGCAGTGTTAAGTTGGTATTACAAGTTGGACAAAAACCAGGCTGTTGTATTCATACAGTAATTTTTGGTCTTTAGCAGTGATAGCTTTACCAGACACAACTAAATATACTCCTGTGATTGCATTACATTACAGCACAGAGAGCAGGTGAGAAGGAGAGCCAGCCAACGTGTGCTTACGCATGAAAATATGTGTGAAAAATACAGTGAGAAATTAGAGCTGAAGTGTGTATATGTGTGAGTGTGTGTGTGTGTTTGTGCACATGTGAATACATAAACATGTCAATAGGGGAACTGTGTGAATCTTCAAAAGGTTCTTGGATGACGCACATCATAAAAGAAACTGCTCAGGTGGAGCTGCAGAGACCTACCCAGATATCATAATTTACAAACTGTAAAATCAATGTCCTTCTTATCTATTTAAATCCTTTGAACTTAACAAAGAAGCTCAGAAAAAATATTTCTTTAGTTTTGTGTGTGAAGTTGTTCAGGAACCTGAAATGAGTTTTCATAATCTCTAACCTAAGTTTCTTTATTTATTATCCACATTTATCAACAATAGCGTATTTATTTATACTGTGGTGTGCTCAGATCACCATAACATCACCAAACATGATTATTATGTTTATTCGTCATCTGAGGATATGTATATGCACTGTAAACACATACACCAGCTGTGCTTCTGTTGCATTTTGACAAACTAGTTACTTAAGAGCCTTTGTTGTTATTTGAATCCAGCACAAATAAAATTGAGCTTTTTAATATTAATGTCCAGTTCAGTTATGTGCGGAAGCAAAGACAAACCTCGATAACCAAGACAACCAAAGAAAACCAAAGAAAACCAAATAAAAACCAAACGCCAGGCCTGAAGATCTTCTTCTTCTTTTTTGTAGTGACTGAACTAAACTATGGTTTCTTCCTGCTATTATGTGAAGTTTATGGCATCAATTCACTGCACAAACAATAACAGACTGGTTGTGCATTCACATGAACTAGTAAATGGCTGGTAGTGTCAGTTCCCAGGAATGAGAAACTAACACTAATAAAATCAGATAGGGGAAACCAAGGGAAACAACAAAGAAAACATTCAGAATAAGGGACTCATCAATCATCACAATTTGAACCAAGAGTTCTTCAAATTGTTTTTGAAACCCTGTTAATAGTGAGCACCATCTCATAAATATGGATATGGATATGCATAGCAATTCAGATACTGCAATAATTACTGCCTTTAATAAATCAATTAAAATGGGATGTTCTCACTTTATTAGTCATTTACTGTCACAAATGCTGCAGCTGCAACTCTCTGTAAACACATTAGGTCAAGTGTCAGCCGGCTGAAGCATCCTGATAAAACATGTACTCATGTGCAACACATTGTGCACATTCCTGTGAATAAGAATAATTTCTGTCTGGCGTCTTAGGAGTCAACATTGTGAACACTACAAAGATGTCATACTGTGGCGGATGCAGCCTCACAGCCATTCAGCATTCAACACAACGACAAAGTCATTGCTGACATCATCACAGGGCACCCGCCTGTCAGCGTCACAGTTTATATTAACAAGAGGAAGTCATCAGTGCCCCGCCTCGTAATTTCACACTAAAGCATTTTGTCAGCTCAAAACATGTGGCTGCTGAATATGGATGAGACTATAGTGTGTTTTTGAGCATGAGGGTGCTGTAGAGCACAATCGAGAAATCAGATTTATACAGAGATACTGTATTATTTTCTTTATGCCACAACAAACACCATAAATGTACAAAAGATATTGTTCCTACTTGTGCGGACACTTATAGACATAATGCATTCCCTAGTTCCTTACTCTAACCCCAACCATCACAACTAAATGCCTAACCATAATCTTCATCCTAACCCTAACGAAAACCTAATCCAAACCCCAAAACCTCCCAAATGTTCTTTAAGTTTGTGAGGATCAGCTAAAATGTCCTCACAAGAATGGTATTTGAGCAAAAGTTGTCCACATAAGAAAATAAATGGCAGATGGAGGAAGAAAAAGCAAAAGAGAGGCTTTGATAAGTCTCTAGGCCCGAACACTTTAAGAGCAACAGGCAGAATAAGCCAATTAGAGATGAGAGTCACAGAGAGAGTAAAAGACAGAGAAAGTCTTCAGGCACAAACAGAAAAGAAGAGTGAGGCTGCACACAAAGAAGCAGCTTCAATATATAATCAAATGGTGACTCATACTCTTGTCAAAACACTCACATGTGCACAAACTCACACACATACAGAAAAACACAAAGCTCTGGCTGACTTTATCTCTCACTCCTCTTCAAACAGCAGATGAAGGAGACTGAGATGGCAGGGTGACCCACCACCCGAAATTGGCTTCATGTAGCAGGTTGTGACCCACTCAACTGACCTGCCTCCCTCCATTGGCCCACGAAGCTCACTTCACTTTTGTGCATTGTTGTCTTTTTTCACAAAATGCCGAGTGTGTTTCTCTTTATCTGTAACAAAAACCAGGCCCCAAAGTTAAACTAGTTCTTGCTGAGGTGGCCTGTGTGCCCGAGCATCATCCGATTCTTTGCCCTGGGAGGAGCAGATGAGGACTGAGTCATAATTAGCTCCTTACTTACTTCTAATCCTTACACATAGTGTAACCACACATTATTTGTTTAATTTCAATCAAAAACATGATCGAAATGTGCAGGGAGGGACATGTGGTTTGGTTTCACTTTCATCATGGAAGTGCTAAACTGTGGATGAGTTGTCAGAACAAACCAGCCCATTGATTGGAATGAAAACATTTCATTGTCTGGAAAAAAGGAAGTTTCACTACATAATGCATTCACCTCTGTCTCTGTCTTTGTTTTATCCAGGCCAACTGCTGAATGTGGTTATAACCACTGGCAGTGACTGAGTTCAACATGAAGAGCGTGCTGGAGAAAGCCAGTTATCATAAACATATACGCATCTCATGTTTCTCTTCACAGAAATATTTAAATGATCAAAAAGAGCAATGTATCAAGCTTAATTCGTCTAAAAATTATCCTTTTTATAATTATTAAATAATTTCATTTATTCAATAATAATAATTATTATTATTTTACTATATTACATACCTATATCACAACACCCATCTTTTTTCAGACAGAAGGCCCAGGGAGGTTGTGCATGAAATAGCTGAGTGTTGAGGGAAAGTACACAGGAAGTTTGTCCAGTTGTTGCTGTCTGTGCAGGTGGTACAGACAATAGCAGACTAAAAGGTCACGTGGACTGAAGGATAAAATTAGTTTCCCTTCTAATCTGAACACACTTTAGGGTTCACCTGCTCTGGGACACATGTGTGATGCATACATAATTGCCGGTCTTCACAGAATCATAACATGCTGTTGTTAAATATGAGCCTAAATGTCCTTTAATGGAGGTGGGCAATTATTGTAATGGTAATGACAGCAAATGCATTGTCATACTCTTATCTTCTGCAATAGGCCACAGTTTAATCTATTATGGTCTAGACAACCCAATTTCAGATTTAAAAGTGTTCCAGCAGGCAAAGTAATATAAAATCACCAGACAAAAAGAGGACTGATAACAAGGAGCCACACTTCTACTTATAGTGTTTATTATGAAATAGGGGAGACATCTTAGAAAACACATCAAGGCTTCATTAAGACGTGGTGATTCACCTCTCCTAATTTCCTGTTGACCACAGTCACAGAGCCACAAATTGGCACATGGATCAAGGCAGACAGAGAGGAGGCTGCTGCAGATCACAGAGGCAGATAGAGCAGGCGAAAACGTGACTCCTTCATCATCATGAACGCTGTCACCCCAGAGAGTTCTCATTAGTGACTACATGTGATATGATAAGGTGTGAATGACGCTGGGTGTCAGGCGTACCAGATCTTACACTGTCACAGTCTCACGTCTAATTGGACTGGTGGCAGTTTGACTCACATTGTTGTTGGTTTTGTTGTTCAGGAAGACATGGCTCATTGCAGGATGCTGGGAGACAGGAAAGCATGAAATAACAAAGGAATGTCTGTGATACTCTTTCACACAAATGCCACACAGTCTTGCACACACACACACACACACACACACACACACACACACACACACACACACACACACACGCTTGTGTACACATACAGAAGCAAGTGTACAGAGAAAAATACGCACAAGCATGAGCTCCAGTTTTGCAAAAGTGCTACACGCTAGCTGTCTACACATGCACTCATGCGAATATTGTTCATACAAACAAAACATACTCACACACATACTGCACTCTGTAAACTCTGTACCTGCAGTGCACGGAGATGACACACTGAATTTGAATTCCACTCACATGCTGCTGTAATAGCAGGAAAAAGGAGGGGGGCGGTGGTGCTGCTGGTGGTGTTGACGTACGCAATTATCATTCTCGTGCTCCAGAATTATAGCCAATCCTCGAGGATTAAGAGCACCGAAGAAAAAGAGTTAGTCATTATCCTCATACAGGCGTCATTGTCATCGCGGCAGTCTTCTGTTGTGCAGATATGTTAATTGGGGCTGTGAAAAATTGTGCTACTTTCACTAACAGGATCTGTGGAAGATGTAAAAGGATGACTTTTCAAGTGCCACCGCAGCAGGTGAATTCCCAGAGCTTCCTTCATCCTCTGTATAAAACAAGATGCAGCTGACAGAGTGGTTGGTGCAGAAGCTTGGGCCCGTGACAGCTGCCATTCATTGTCAATAGACAGCTATTGCTGACAGCTTTGTATCTGAGTACAACCCCCTCATGGAAACATATACCTAAAACACAAATAACATTTTACAGTAACTGTTGCATCTACAACTGATGTTCACAAAAATATTACAGCTCAAACATGGGGCAGAATACTGAGCTCATGTGGATAAGAGCCCAAAACGCTGGTTTGTGTTGTTGAGACAAACAGACCTAGTTGTTTAAAAGGTGCAGGCTGAAAAAAACATTTTATTACCTGCTTTCATCAGGCTCATGGAGACATCACTGTGCGGGTGCTGTGCCTTGTCATACACACAAATAACACTGGTGACTCATCAGCCCCCTCTTTCTGTTTCATGTCCTTAGACATCACCACATTTTCTTAGCTGAGTGCCATTTTATATGTTTTATCTGTGTAATGTACCTCCTTTTAGCCCTTCAATCTCTTCTACCCCCTCGCATGGACACACACACACACTCGCAGTCAGATGCCTGTGGATGATGTGCTGCCGACACTTTGCATGATGTGTTCCTGTCTCAGCGCTGACATATTTGCTGTGGTAATCAGACTGCCGTGGACTCACTCCCTGTACCGCAAACACAGAGCTACATTCATAAATCTGTCTTCATAAAAACAAACCAGGTGCACTCTCAGTGAATCACCCTCAGCATAACCAGGTGTGAGGAAGCAGCACCGTTGCTGCCCTAGAAAAACATTTGCATGTTCAGTAAGTCAACTTTGGACATTTAAATGAATATAGGTTGTTCAAAAACACACTCTCTTGTTAGGCATAAACAGGAGGAACTGGGTAGTTAGCATTACCATGAATCATCATGTCCGAACCACAGATGTCTCTGCAGACAACTGTTTCTAATTAAAAATGTACTTTAATGTTGTTTTATCCAAATATCTCACTTTGGAAAACAAGACAAATGTACAAGTACATCCTCCATGTTGTTTCACGAGGAAACATAAACTGTGTGACATGATGAGTTTGACAAGTGCTGCTCACTCTTCGAATGGGCTTGTGGTTACACACTTCACCTGCCAAACCCTGAATGTCTGAGTCAACAACATGAGTGTAGATGATTATTGTCTGAGACATCTCCAGGGCAGCTGCTGCCACTGGCATAGTCCACTCTGCCTTTCCCCTGCCTCAGCAGTCCACTCCTACACACTCAAAGTCACACACAGGCAGGAAGTTAGATCTCTATTTCCATAGAAACTGTAAACCATGTGTTAGAGGTTTCCCCTACATTTAGATTAAGACACAATTTAGATGGTAGCATTGGCAGACTGCATATATATGATACAGTGACACTGAGTTTGTATTATTTATTTGCCTGACATTCATTGACAACACTTTTTCAAGGCAACTCAAATGCTGCTGTCAGACAGCCTTTTATACACTCACAGGTCACACCTGACATCAATACATCATGAGCATCAGCAATCCACACAGGCGCACCTGCGCTTATCACAGATAAAATCAACCCACACGTGATTCACATATTCTACACAAAAGCAAACAAACAAACAAGCAAAACATAACACCAAACATATAAGGACCTTCAAAAACATGTCATATATGGATACACATCAAAATAAGCTCAAAACAGCAACAACAAAGAAACTATAGGCACTTAAGAGCATGTACGAAATAGCAATGTCATGAGAGCTTCATGGTCAAAATGTCTTGGAGGCAGCACAAACAAGCTGTAAAACTAATATTCACACATTAGTACTTTATTATTTTTAAAAAATATGTAATATTAAATGGATATGGTGTTAGAAGTAGTAGTGCCTAGCAACTACATAAAAAATATTCCCTTTTTCTTTTAGATCTATTTTAGTCTCCGCCAACTCCTTAGCACCTCAGTGCTCCTCTGTGTTCACCAGCTGCGAACTGTGTTGTTTGGTGAGAGAAGCTAAAAACAGCCGTCTTCTTGTCGGCCATGAAAATGAAATTATTACCTTGAAAATGTGAAAATTCTCGTAGAGCTGAGTTGAACTGCAGGACTGTGAAACCACATCACAATTTTTCTCGGCCAGGAAAATTGGTTCCAACCTGGCACCAACTATTTGCTGGACTACATCTACTTGCGTCAGGGGCTGTGGACTGGACTATCGTGACCAATGAGACCAACTAAAGCTTTGTTGTGAAGATAAAAATCAGTTTGTCGTTTATTAGATTTGTTCCCAGGTTTCCAGGCTGAACCGAAAAAAGGTGCATACGGAAAACCCCTTTGACCTTACACATACTTCACTGCTTCACTACAGCCGCTCTAAAAAGAACGTGATTTAATTGCCGTTGACTGCCGCCTCTGTACTAAGAGCAACCAGCTGGCATCATGTGAACTGAAATGATGATGTCATCTGGAGGAGTTTTTCCAGCTAAAAGCAGGAAATAATTTTAACATCAGACAGAAGTTTAATTTATACGCATGAACTCCCCAGACTAGAACCATAGGAGACAGTCGCCCTTTAATGTTAGATGTGAATTTCATGCACTTTGTATTGTGCTTTTAAAATATGTAGCATCCACAGGATATACACGTTTATACCAAGCAAGCATTAGATTACATGGCAGTGATGGTGCAAAGTGATAATTATTCATAATTATGTGGAGGCTCATTCAACTGCTCTTTCACTGAAGGACAGACTTTGGACGGAGCATTAGTCTGTATAATGCAGATTTGCCACAGCATTGTGAGCTGTCACATTAGGAGAGATAAATGTATTAATAATAGCATTAAAGCTGCCTCTGTTACATCTAAATGTTCATGTATATGTCACTACAGTCAGTTTGTACCAGGATCCAGGAAGGAATGCTGTTGTAATTAATGGTATTCCTGACCTGAGAAAGGCCAAACGTTTCAGCCATGCCTTCTAATGACAATATTAATAATCTCTCAACACTGGCTTTCAGACTAATGAACTGCTTAATTTGATTTGTTAGACTCAAATCTTCCCACTGAAAATGTTCGATGCACATCCTCACTGACTGCGATGCTGTCCCTGCCACAGATTCATTCAGACTTTGTAAAAAGTGCTGGAGCAATGAGAGGAGAGCATATTCGAAGCAAGGAATGGATTCCTGTGGCCTCTTTCCAAAAACTGTGCAGTCGTCATCTCTCCAGAGGCTATGAACTGTCACTGCACGACACAAAAGATGGAGACAGAGAGATTAATAGAGGATAAGGGCAAAATATACCAAAGAGAGAGAGAGAGAGAGAAAAAGATTAAGAGACAAAGATTAAGATTAAGAGAAGAAGAGGAGACAGATATTGAAGGATAAAAAGAGTTGGAAACCGTCAGTCTTGACTTCCTTGTAGGGACGGCTTGACAGAAATGATCACAGATAACCTTGAGTGTTCAACAAGGGCAGCACGTCTGCGTGACAAGTGATAGTGTGGCTGAGTCAGCGCAATGGAAATGTGTGTGTGTCACCTACGCATGTCAGTGGCTGTTATCTATGTTGATGTCTGTGTGTGTTGAGTAGGACAGTGGAAATGACACGTCACTGCTTCAGCAAAGTGTTATTTCCCATTTTGCAACTGTCACATCTAAAGAAATGATGCTGCGCAAAACACAGGGAGGAGGGGAGTTCAGAGAGCTGGGCCACAAAGCAAAGACCTTCATACACGACCGCAGGGACCAGATTCGTCATGGCTGTCCATCTGTCATGTTATGAGGCAGAGAGGAAGGTAGCAAGCGCTGGTTGTTAGTCATGTATGAACTCTTGAATTTCTTGGACTGTAGCACGAATGACTTTGACACGCTGCTGTTGCTCATCTGCATTTCTTTGCAATACGAGTCCTTAGTGATGTAGCACACTGGTGAAGGTGACGCTGGTCAAAAACAAAGCATGTAATGGTGAATTTTGTGTTATAGTACTTAACACATTGTGCTATAATAGTACAATACAAACACACACTAGGCTGTGAACCTGGAGCCTTCTGACTCTGACGTCTGGGGAACCAGGGCAGTTGGTGACTTGCTTCTTCTGCAGCAAATGTGTAGATACATATTGTCACCACACAGACTGAATGAAGCCTTTGCTGCTCACGATCACCCTGTGTGAAAACGATGCCCAGGCTCACGTTCTTTAGTTGGAAACTATCCCTACGCTTTGGTCTGCGCCAGCTCTCCTTCGTCCTACCACCCTGCCTTTTTTCCACATTTGTGTGGTGTTCAAGGACAGTACGGAGCATAGGTCACTTGCATTTCTGAAGCGCTTACAGTCGAATGGTGTATATCGATCACAGAGGCTGCTAACCATAGCCTCTCCCCCTCCCATCCCCCCCAGAAACAAGCACCTCTCAGAGATGAAGTTTGCTCGGGGGT
>OMLM01009331.1:161438-200903 GCA_900302695.1 Helostoma temminkii
CTTTTCTTTTGTGGCTGTGAACTGGTTCAGTATTCAAAACAGTGAACTATACACAAACATGAACTAGTTCATTTTGAACTTTAAGCTAGCTCTTGTGGACTTTCTTAACTTGCATACTGATTCATTCATGTTGTCTAACTTAAAAAGTGTAATTCTTGAAATAGAGAACACGAAAACATGCAAAGTTGCACAAATCTTTTTTAGATGTCGATATCTGTGTTGTCATCCCTCTCGCTCTCCACCCACGTCTCTTAGTCTCCACTGTAATGTGTCAAATACATATACTGCATGAATGCACAAATTCAGCATATGGGAAACAAAGCAAGGGAATTTATTGAAAGCTAAATGATGTATTGAGCACGAAACAGCAGCATCTTCTCTATTTTCTTTTATGAAACTGCTCCTTAAAATGAACAACAAAAAATGTAGTTTCCATGTTTATCAACAGCTAAAATAGTTATGTATCTTCATAATCTGCAATGTATGTGGAATGATGTTAATAATGTGTGATCACACAGCTGAATTATGCAGGACATCTTCATTCTTCTGCGCTGGCATCTGGTGAAAGCTGCTCTCTGTTAAAATAGCAATAAAAGAATATGAGGGATACGAGCATTTGTGTAGTCTCAGGGCTGATAAAGAAAGTGATGTATGATCATTTCTGCTGGGTGACTGATTTTATTATCTCCAGCAGCAACAGTCCCGGTTTAAATTAGGTTGAGATGGGTTCTCACTGATAACATGAAAGCAGCTGTCATTTCTAGTTTTTTGTGTATGCTTTCAAGGCCTGTCTGACAGTTTTTGAATTACTTGGTCAATCACTGAGGAGATGTGCTTAAAAAACCCTGAACACTGTGTTTGTTTCACACAAAAAATAATTTAAGAAAGATTACAAATATATTTTACTCTCAAACTAAATCTGTCTGACATGTAATAAATTACTTCTACTTAAAAAAAAACAACAACATTTTTTATGGAGGCTAAAATGTACTTTTCTGTAAATTTTCTAGTAATGCTTACAGAAGCAGACAGAAGAATAATTATCATCTATTTGTTTTGCATGCTCGGTATAGACCACAGCCTTCCTTGAGGGTGTAACAACAGCTTGCCTCACAAACAGTCCACCTGTCTCCTCAGGCCTCTGCACCTGCTTAGCAGGAAATGAAATGTGTTTATGGGAGTGTAAATGGGATCCAGGGACCAGTTGTTTGTGTTTTACGCTCCTTGATGCCTCCTCAAATACTTAATGGATGATGAAATTACAAAAATTACATTCATATGAAAAATTTAGCACTTTCTGGACAAGACAGAAAAAAAACGAATGAATAATTGTGCATTCAGTTTAACAACAGCGGGAAAAAAAGCCCGAGCGAGCTGCCAAAGAGAACCCTGCATGAACCCTCTGATTCCTCTGTGTCTGGGTGACTCACGGGTCACAAGGCGTTTCATCCAGGCTTTTTCACATTGCCATGGACTGTAAGGCTAGATAGACTACGTGAGGTGAAGGAGGGACCTACGTGCCTGTTGGGTCTCCTCATCCTGACAGCATGACTAACCCCACGTCAGAGAGACAGACAGAGATCTGGAGGGGTGGGGTGCTTGTTATGATTGGGTGCCCTGAAGCCTGGCCTGGCCGTGACGTCGACCAGCCTCCAAACCAGTCCTTCACCCAGCAACCACAATTACCCTCAATGTCTGTCGCACTGACACGCACAGACACTCTGCAGCGCACACACCTGCCTTCTCATTTCAGAATTCCAAAACACCTCAGGTCTTCATGCCTCCAGAGACGTGCAGCATAGTTTCCTGCACTGTGAATCTCCTCCTCCCTCATCCATTAGCACCGAAGGACGTTTGTGGGGATTTGCTTTCCTCTTCTGATGAGGCGGCTGTGATGTCAGAGGCCTAGTCGCCTTGGGGACGATGACTCATGCGCATCACCAGAGGATCCCCACCCCCATATTCCTAGCATAGCCCCACTGGCCTGCTTCATTTTATCTCCTTATTTTCCCCATGGACTCCCGCTGTGTGCAGTGCAGTGCAATTTAACCCAGTGGTGGGCTATGTGGGTTTGCTTCTCTGCAGAGGAGGCAGGGTTGGAGCAAAAACTACAACATGGAGATGAGTATGAAGTATGAGTCATGAAGCGAGTGAAAGCAGAGCAGCACTCCTCCTGTGACATTCCTAGCAAGCAGCAGGGCCGCCAACAGTCACACTCTCTTATTTCAATCCAGGAAACCAAAAGCATGTCAGAAACATTTTCATTACGCTGGACAACCTACTCTGTGTTTGCACTTCAGATACCCACATACACCTGACCCACATACACCTGACTCAAAGACCTTCATCTGTCAGGCGATATGGCTGCTCTAATTTAAACGCAGCAAATCGAAAACACTTTGTGCACAGAGCTCAGCAATTGTAGAAGTGAAAGTGTCAAAAACACTTTTAAGGCTGGATTTGCGGTGTTGAAAAAGATAGAGGTGACCTTGACTGAAGGGCAAACCCACTGGGAAATAAAACTATGCTTTCCAAAGATCACACTTCCATTTTACTTCCATTCAAATGAGCTGCATGTTTACAGTCTCCAACCCTGCTCCTTTCTGAACTATCTAGTTTAAGTTCAAGTTCATTGCTTCTACCTGGTGTCTCAGGTGTAATCAGTCCCTGATGGGATGACTGGTTTCCACCACAAAGCGTCACTAAAATGCCATCATGCATCAGATGAGATGATGCCTTCTGATGCAACATTTTGGTGGTTATGAAGAGAGTCCTGCGTGAAATTTCACCTAGTAAATCCACTCATGAACAAGCTGTAAACAGGCACAGGTCACTGTGCACCTACCTCAGTGAAAAGGCAGTAGGTAAACAGTAATTATTGATGACCTTTCTAGAAATTGCGGCAAGATCACTGACACAATTAGCACACAATTAGTAAAATATTAATGATTTAGTGTTTCCTGCAGCTTAAACCAGGCTCTTTACTACAATAGGATGTTGACTGTCAGCCCAGAGGTGTTCTTTAGAAACAGTTCCTCCAGTTTACCAACTTCAAAATGTATAATTTATTTTTTTATGTTCTTACACAATGTAGTTATGAGAAGAGTAAGGTGTCACCTTCCCTTCGGAGAAACAAGCATCAGTGTGACCAGTCTGATCATCAGTAGTGATCGTTACCTTCTCGGAAATGTTTCTGTGGGTTTCTTTCTTATGATGATGAAATTTAGCCTGAACTCACTGGGATTGCTCTGAGCTGGGGGGTTGAATTGCATAAGACAAAACTCTGGCTGTTTTTTTTAAAAGGAAATGGAAAAAAACGTTAACCAATACAATTATAATGTGTGGTGTCTGTTCTTCTTCGGAAATCTCAGTGACTGGAAAAGCCAGTCACAGTGGTTTTTTACTCTTTGACATGGGATTCATGGTGCTGTTGTGCAGCCTAGTGGTGCAGGGACGTGTAGCTAAAGGCACTGTAGGTGATCACTGTGCTGACTCCAGTCAAATTGTTGTAAATACAGAAAAAAAATAGTTGAGATTAAACTGAAGTACATTCATACTAAATACTGAATACATACTGAAGTTTTATTTTTTAATTTATTACTTTTTATTAATGTAATTTTTTTACATGTTTCTTTTTCTTTTAGTGACTATCTAAACTGAGCCACTGATCAAAAAAGGCCACAATAAAATATGAAACACACTCCATTGTTATAAATAAGCTTAATTTTTTTTAATCATCAGATCTCATCAGTAATGAAACTGACTTAAACCAGAAATGCAAAGTGATTAGTTTCACTATTGATTTCCACCTCTTATGAGAAGAAATTATTCGGTTACATATGAGGTGAAACATTTGTGTGTGGGCCTCTGTCGTCCCCTTATCTTTGTGTGAACTGTGCCCGAACACAAAATACTGTGTATTATCATGTCCAATTTCACAACAACACCAAAGATGTTGGTCTCTCAAAAGTATTTTGTGAATGAGTAAAATGTTTGGGAGCACCTGTCAAAGGTTTGAGGTAGTAGAGGCAGATCAGAGTGAAAGACGTGTTATAGTGTAGTGGATTTCTATGACTTAGTGGTTTTATGACAGAGACACTGGAGGCTGAAACAAAAACAAACACTTGCTGTGATTATTTATAGGCCTCTTGCGCCTCCTATTGGTTGGTACTGTGTGATGCAGTAATATGAAGGGTCTGTGAGCAGTGATGTCCACTACAAGTTTTTTACTTTATACTGTTGATAAAATGAATGTACAAGTCTAGCCCAGATTTTTTTCCCTAATGTACCCTATAAATAAAGAAATCTAAAATAGTTTTTAGTTTTTTTCTCATTAAATATGTGTACTGACGTTGTACACAGTATACTCAGGAGTAAGCTACTCAGCTGTGAGTAGGTGCCAGCTCAACCACTGGTGGTGTTTGTCCTCTAGGGGACAGCCTTTCACTATGATAAAGTGTTCATGGAGCCTGTGAGAGTCCCACAGCTGCTGCACTGTTATTACAAAAGGTTTTTATCATAATGTTTTCTCTGAAAAGTTCAACAGCTCTGGAGAGGGAGGACAGGACATTCTGTCTCTCAAAAGTAGGACTCACACCCAGATTGTGTGTGTAATGTCAAACCACTTTGAAATTAATGAATGCTGTGAAAAAAGATGCAGCTTTGTCACTTTAGATTTAGTTGGTATTTTGAGATTTTCTATCAGACCATGTAAATTTATAATACTGACACAGCATTCCTTTTTAAAGATATACACATTGATAAGAAACTAAGTGTGAACACGTGGTAACGAGGCTCAGTGTTCCTCCTCAAATGATACGTGCTCTTCTCCTTCCATGTATTAAACTAAAACATAACTGACAGCCTCAACATAATCTTGAGTGTGGCAAATTTTTTTCTTGATTTTGCAAACCACACTTGTGTGGTGGAGTTGTAATCGAAACCAGATTTTTTTGTAATTACAGTAAGTTCTTCGTGACACCAAGGGAGATCATTTGAGAAGAATATTACATGTGGTGGATGCTCATGTGGTCTGTTACAGGGAACCAAAACCTGTTATTCACCCCACAAGTCTCCTCTGATCACACAGACATCATGTGATTTTCAACAGATTTACAGCACATGCAGACCACTGCTGCTCTTGAGGTTAACATGTACTGTTGTGATAAATGTGACAACTTCAATTGGAGAAGAATGTGACCAGTTTTCAAGCTAAAACATTCATTCAGTTTTATCCTTACCAAGATGGAACCCATGCGCTATGATATATTACATTTTTAATGAAAATATTGTTGTGGAATGAAAAGACTACACAATTGTGCTGAGAATATGTTGGCCTTACGTGTAGTTGGTGGGAATGATGTGGATAAAAGGTAAAGTGATGACAAGCACAAAGGTCTGCCCTTAAAAGTATTTATGGATATATCAGTGGGTCACTGGTTTACAGAACATTCAAGACTGACGCATTTCATGGTATTAACAGAACAGTTTAGTCATTCAGGTTTGAAAATCTTGGTGTTTTTATTGTAAGTATTGCATCTTCAACTTACACAGCTAGAGTCATCATCAGAGTGCATGTTTCACAAAGGATGGCCACAGGTTCAGAACAACAGGAGGACTCCCTACGAGGGACTGCTTGTTTAGTTGGGCTGACTTCACCTCATGGACCCGTTTCCTTAAAGTCAGTCTCATGAGAGAGCGACACTAGAATGGAGTGTGGTTTGCAAAAGACACGGGAGCTTCCACTTAGCTGGGCTGGTGCACATCTGGCCAAGCTGCAAAACTGGAGCTCAACACTCCTGGAAAGTTTAACCTCAATCTAAACCAAACCTTAAAATGCAGAAGTAGAAATATAGTGATCACCAGCTTATGAAGATATCCTGTTGTTTTGAATTTGCAACATAGCCAGAAACTCTTTATCATTATCTCCCAACTAATCTAGACTGATCCTAAACCAGTCTGCACTGAGGTGACAATTGAGCTCAATGCAAAATTATAGCTGCAGTTTATGTGAGATAATCCTCACCCCAGTTATTATACATTACACTGGATTGTCTTTCTCTACTCTCCAGAAGTCTGATATTTACTGAGTGACGGGAGGGAAACAGCCCAACTGAGATCAGTGCAGACAGGCCGTGGACCAGGTGCCTTTTCTAAAGCTCAGCTTTAGACACACACACACACAGTTTCACACACACACACACACACACACACGAGAGAGAGAACAGACCTGGCTTCAGTCAAATCAGTTCTTATAGTTTGTTTTATCCTGTTTTTGGAAAACAAGATTTCCACAAGAGACAATACAGTGAGTGCCAGAGGGTGTTCACACAATGTGATAAATAACAGACCCACAAACCATCAGAATTGGCCCAACGTGGTAAAAATATTTTGTAGTCCGAACAGGTTAAAACACAAACATCTGATCCAGGTCTGCACAAGGAGTGAAATTAATTTGTTGTCAAACACGGGAGCTTTTCCTGTCAGCAATGCAGGTTCATAAAACCAATGCATGAAGAAGAAAACAGAAACAAAGAAAAGATGAAGGTTAATAACTTAAACAGGGGCAGAATAAATGTAAACTGTCCCTCAGAGAGAGCGAGATAAAGAGAGAGAGGACACTGAGGTGTTCTGAGGTGGTTTTGGCATTTGTTTTTTTATAGTTAAGCACCAAAACTGGCGTCTTTCTGATTCTGTGCCAAGTCCAACAACCTCAACAGAGCTCAACAGAGAGCTCACGGGTCAAACTCTACACCCTAACCATGTCCTTCACAGAAAACAAAGGATTTGTTCTTTTTTAATTTTTTCTTTAAATCCTCAGTCAGAGGGCTTGTAAGACACATTATGTCAACTAAAACACAAGTCTAATAGAGACTACTATCCTCCTAAAAGAGGAAAGTGGAGTTTTAGGCCCCTTTTATTGTGTAGTAGCTGGCTCATTAATTGCCAGTAAAGTTCTGGCTAAGGATAAGCCTTGTGCAGAGAACCCCCCCCCCCTTAAAAACAGCCAGGCAGGTTTCTATCAGGAGGCTGGACGTGGAGCTTCAGCCATTTTGTTTATCAGCCTATAGCAGGAAGTAGGGGAGTCAGCTCCGGACAAGGCTGGTGACTCTAAACAAGCGAGGCTCAGCACTAGGAGCAGCTTAGGGGCCAATTACATTTCAAGTGTCCATTGAATAAAATATCAGAAAAACAAAAACAAAATGGCTACATATTCATGTCCCATGCCACCCTCCCTTCCAAAAAAAATATCAACCCATAAAATATACAATTCTTAAAATAAGGAATGAGGATTAAGCTTCAAAAGGAGTAAAATAAGAGAAAAACAAAAATAAGTTAGTTTCTTTTCCCTCACTGCTTGTGTTCCATGAGGGATTGAGAAATAAATATTCAAAAGGGCGGTGGTGTTCTTTCCTTTCGCATACAAAATGGTTCAAGAGAGCTGAACATTATAGCAGAAAAGAAAAGAAAATGACAGAACTGTGATTGAAGTGCAATTCCTAATGCCAGTGGAGTAGAGATGGCCAACATTGATATTATGCAATCTGCTTCCTTCTCTCCACACACCCCACAGACGTTTGGCTCCACAGATCACCTAGCCACCAGTGGAGTGCCACATGTGGCAATCTCATGTTAAAGAAAAAAACAAACAAAAACAATTTCTAATAAATTAAAAGAACAGTGTCACACAAACTCAGCATTCTTCAACAGCTGTCATACTGGAAGTTTTTCTCTGATGTTCTGTTGTTGTTCTTTACCTTGTCAGGGCAGCAACACAATAAGAAACTTTCCACCAGCAACATTAACAAAATAAAATAGTGCCCATGCCACATCCGCTGCCACTCTGAAGAAGTCTTTCCAAAAAACAGAATTTAAAATGCACAAGAAACACAGGTCAAACAGCAACAGAGGCAACAGTTCTATCCACAAGCTCTACCTTTTTTAACTTCTTTAAGTTTAATTTATTTGTATGTACAAAAGAAAAAGAATAATTTTTTTTTTGGACGGCCACGTGTCTTTAGGGAGAAAAAAACAGTAAGAAGTTCAATCTGATGAGACAAAAACAACTACGAGTTATTGCTTGTTACTGCTGGAAAGAGGATGCACATCTATTACAAAGTTTGTTCTGACTTTTTCATTGTTGCTCCTGTTGTGTTTTTAACGTTTTTCTTTACTTCTTGTCATGTTTGTGCCGTTTCTATGGACAGCTCTACAGTAGGCAAGTGCAGGATAGCTTGTTGTAGCTGCTTGTCGAGGGAAAGAAACCAAAACAAAACAAACACAAGTTGAAATTTCCACCCTTTTAAAAGCACAGAGCACCCACATTCGACAGGAATGTTTTCGCTTCCTCCATTTTTTTATGGTTGTTTTCTTTCCGTGCTTGGTTGGAAACAATTTCGACAGACACGCTTTGCTAGTTTTAAAAGCTTACTGGTGGTGGGTCTGATCTGCTTCCCCCTTGGTTTGTTTAACAATAGCACCAATTTGAGTGTCCGAGCTTCTGCTGTGTTGAGCAGAGGTAATGAAAAAACAATGAGACAAGGATTAAATTCAGGGAGGGACGTTTTTCAGGGCCACGCTGTGTTGATATGACAAAGTTCACCCACAGTGTTCATTAAAGTTCAGATTGTATGTGCCCCCTTTTATCCAGTCTCGACACCAAAACTTTAAGCTGGACACACGCACACACGCACACACACACACGCACACACACACACATACACACACACACACACACACATGCACATATACACACACACACACAGGAGAGAGAACTGAACAGAACCTCTTGATTTCAATATTTGAATTTAAGTGCATTTTAAAAAGAAGTAGGGGCTGTGAATCATTTGAGAAATCAAAAAAGTAAAATCATTCATTGTGGGTTTTAAAAATTAATATGATGTACTGGGGGGGCAACTAAAATCCAAGGAGCGGGAAGGGAGGAGGTTCTTCGAAAGGCAGAAGCAATGGGAACACTGTTATCTGGGGGTGTGGCCGTTGTCAGAGGTGACTTGGTGTATGCATGTAGGCATGGCTGTGTGGATCAGCAGATGGGAGGGCAGGCTGGTTTGGCAGGGAGGTGGTGGCGGTGATACTGGCGGTAAGGGGCTCTAGGAGGAGAAGGCAAGTTTGACACTGCAGGATGAGTAGCCCTCGTCGCTGGCCATGCTCTGCAGGCTGCTGTGGTCGTCCAGGTCGCTGGTGCTGGCCATGCTCACACTGTCCAGCTCTCCATGGGAGAACTCTGTGCTTTCCACATCCACCTCAATTTCCTCTGCAACCCGTGGCAGAGAGATGGATAGAGAGAGGGTGGAGGAACAGAGAAGAAAGGGAAAACAAAGAGTTAAAGTGTGACTACTAAATTAATTCTGTACAGTACATTTGTGGCAATGAGTAGTAAAGATACCCACACAGGCGTTTTCAAGTGCTGGCTATATTGATGATACTAATATGATACAATTATTGTTTTGGTCTCTTTGTGGTATAATACAATAAATATTTGTTCACAATAATAAAAACAAATAATACTAAAAAACTATTTACATGTTAAACATAAATGTTGCTAGTTTTTGCACCACAACTTTTAACACGTAGTCTACTGCAGTCTACAACCTAAAATAATGAAGCTGGAGGGTTTGATGGTCTTTTAGTTGCTAGATTAAAATCTTGCTTTAACAGCGGCCTTACTCACCTTGGTCAGAGTCAGAGCGATCGGAGCAGAGGGTGGAGCCAACACTGTCCATGCGTATTCTTTCCCCCTCCCCTGAGCTGCTCTGGGCTACAGCACTGCTGCCTCCTCTCAGCAGCTCCAGCTGGCGCTGGAGGTGCCTCTGCTCGCGCTCCAGAGACTCCAGCTGGTACTGGCTCTTCCTGTCCACCTCTTCAAGTTTCTGGTCAGGGGAGAAAGAAGAGGGACAGCAGTGAAAAGACTGATTATGCGTACTAGGGACTAGGGATGTCACAAGAACCAGCACTTTGTCAGTCAATACCGAAATTCTAAAAATGTGTGGATGTTTTTTTCTGTTGTACCAAAGGTACCAAAAGCACCTCAGTTGTGGTCATAGAGTGTAATTTCTCTTTCACTAACAAGGTCAGCAAATAACCTTACAAGTGTAGTTTGAAGTTAAAGGCTAAAGATAACAACAGTGTGGAATTGTGCAAATGCAGCAACAGGTCCACCAGACGACCACAACTTGTAGGAAAAAACACTCCTAAAGTTGAGTTGGATGATCAGGGACGAGTTAAGCACTGACTTACCACAGGTTGGTATATAAATGATATCTCACACCTCAAACATCGTAATAATCTCTGAGACACACATCCAAAAGAATTCAAGGTAAGAATTTCAGTAGTTAAATAGATTTGTATTGTCAACATGTCGTTGACATGTTTGTATCTTGAAATGTTAGCGTTAGTGTTTGTGAACAGGAATGTTAGGAATGTTAGCTTGTTTAGTCTAACAACATTACAACTAATGACATGAACTTGGAGTCACTCATAACATTAGTACATAACCAGCATTACAGCTCAACTGTACGCGTGTGTGTACTAGACTTGATAACTGAGGTCTCCTGTCAGGCTTACACCAGAGCCATTGATTATTTACATAATATTTACGTTTTCAAGTGGTATTTGTGCCAACTACAGAATTTCTGGTATTCTGGTGGCATCTACAATGGACCAATGTGACAGAAGCCAGATAGAAATGACATGCAGACAAAGGAATAATAGGTGGGCACAGAGACAGATGGAGAGATTGGGGCAATGGCAACAGATAAGAGTGAGAGAAGAAAGGCTGGAAGAACAACTTAAACAACTGAGATACTGAAATGATAGAAAACAAATTCCCTTCACATCAAAAAGTTGTCAGCATAGAAACACAACAACATAAACAATCGTTCCCATCAGATCACGTCCCATCAGATGTTTTTTCATATCAGGTCTGAAAACCCTAAACAATTTCCACCACCATGCCAACTTCTGTGCTCACTACCTATGTTTACACTTCATACCATTCCAGTATAGGTGGGAGCTGTGCCAGGGATCTATACAGCCATGTAGCACTCTGACCTCATAGCCTTATGCCATGGTCATCAACAGATATGAGCGTGACTTCCAGTGACGGACCACAACAATAGGCCATCAATAAGCGATGGAGAGACTCAAGTTGACAGCAGCAGAAGAGCAGACTAGCAATGGGAGTGGGGGTGGGGGGCACAACAACAATATCGGCTTTATGCTTCTCCTCTCTGTTAAGTGAATGCATGCTACGCTGAGCTTTTCACATGCAGACTGCTCAATCTGAGGCAGTCACATGCTTATTTTTGAAGTGAATGGGAAGGCATGAAGCAAAATGTCTAAACATGTTACATACTCTGCATTATCAGGCAGCGAAATTCTCACCAGTGATCAGATAAATGCTGTGAATGAATTTCATTTTGTATGTGTTTGTAGTTAATGCTACCCTTAAAAACATATTCAGCATTTGGTTTAACCTGAGAAAACTAAGATCTTTGTACTATTAACTTCAAATCAAACAACATATCCACAGGCAAATCTCTATTGCGGAATATCCCTTCTTACACACATGTAAAATAAAACGATGCTTACTGTGATAACAACAGCTAGTCTATCAAAACCACAAAAAAATTCCACATTGCAGTCTGCATGTGATCATGCCACAACTTCAGCCTTTGCAGCAACAGTAATGAATTACATATTAATAGTAATTGCAGTAGTAGTAGTAGAAGAATCTGGCATCCAAGGTCAGAACTAATAAAATCCATGCAAACATTTATATTATGCATAATTTTCATCAATTAGAATCAGAAACTTATTGTTATATCTGCTCTTACAGTTTGCTCAGATTGTGTGCCATTATAATTAAAAAATATAAAATATTATATTAATCATTCCTGGGATTCACGTGTATTTTTAATGCCAACACTGATGTTTTCTTTGCTTAAGTTCTGTTCTTCACACTGTAGGTGATGGGTTCAACTGGTATTGTTACCTTTATGTGTGCTTTGGCTTTGTTGAGCAGGCCCAAGGTAGTGTGGCGGTTACAGTCAGGTCCCAGGGGTATGAGGGCCTTCAACCGCTCCAGACACAGCCGCAGGTGAGCCCGTCTGGAAACAAAAGACACAACCACAAAGAGAAAGAGAATTATTATTAAGTGGCAGTGGACATTTGGATCTAAAACATTAATGTGTGTGGTGCAGGCCTTGTCCAAATGTCTTAGTCAAAAGTTGTTCAGATGTTTTATTTCCAGAATTTGCTGTATATTGCGAAGGTTTTTAAATTTACCCGTAAATCCTTAAAAATAAGATATTGGTGATGCACCACATGTTTCTCTTATCTTGTATACAGATAAAACTGATGTCAAGCTTTTTGATTTTACAACCAGATAAAACTAAAGAAACTAATTTGACATCTGTTCCCAGGGAAATCTGTTGATTTTTAACATGACAAGACATTGGTTGAGTTTTCCATTTAAAACAGTTGTGTCTGTCACCTTGTAGGTCCATTAACACACACTGGTTTTCTTGCTCTCCGAGAATTCAACAGCTTCAAATGCGTCTCGTGTTGTAAATCCTCAGCTTAAAGTTCAACAACACTGCAGGTAGCATATGATTCACGTCTCTTGTAAGCCTCTATACCAGCAGTGGCTAATCCTGGTCCTCAAGAGCCACAGTCCTGCTTATTTTCAAACTATCCCTGCCATACCCACTGCTGATTACCTGGATCAGGTGTGTTCAGACAATCAGTAGGTGTAACTGCAGGGGAGGGTTAGAAAGCAAGCAGGACTCCAGCTCTCAGGGACCAGGGTTAGAAACTCCTGCTCTAGACGATACATGATCCTCTGCTGGTATATTTTGCAGCCAGCTTTAGTTACCCTTTTCATCTACATTATAAACAACAAGTGAGGGGGGAGCAGGGAGGAAGGTGTAATGCCATTTCCTAGACTATGCTTGACACTCCATCAACCTGACAGTCAGTCCCTTATTCTGTGACTGGAGACAGGCCCCAGGTACTATCTCTCCTGTTAATGGCCCAAGTTGAGAGGTAAAGAGAGATAATTGTGGCTATAACACAATCAGTGCTCCATTAGCAGGATCTGCCCTTTGAGCTAGCCTAAAGCGAGAGGTGGGTGAGACAGTAACAGTCAGTGGACTCAGTGGAGCGACCCAGACTCAGGAACTGTCTCTGAGGGTGCCCAAAGGAGACAAGCCCAAGGGTCCAGATGACTGGGCTAGACTTCTCTCTGCTATGCTCTGCTGCTTTGAGACTAGTGGAGACATGATGTGCAGACTCTACTATATCTGTTTGTCTGTGTGTGTGGAAGGGAGGTTAAGCTATGCATGGATGGTGCTGATAAGAACAAGCCATTGCACCAGTACAGTATGCGTGGTGCTTCACGTGAATAAGACAAGTGCTGCATGTCTGGGGAGCGTATGAGAAGGTGTTCTCGCACACACCACGTTTTGAGTGTGGGAGTTTGTATGAATGTAGCTCTGGTCATCCACCAGTGTGTAGACCATAATCACATACTCTTATATGGCAGCCTGGAGTGAAACACGCAGCTCCACCATGGAGATGCAGGATACAGAAATTGCAACATGGATGATTTTTTGTGTCAGCATCCATAATTCTGCCAATTTTGTTTAACACTGTAAATGTGATTATCACAACATATCTTCGTTCATACATATGTATGTAACATGGATATACTATAATTGTGAAACAACACATTGCATTTCCACATCTTTGCTATAAATCATGTCTTTAAATCCAATTAAGTGGGCCTTGTGCAAAGAATGTACAGACCCCCAGGGCAACAGCCAATATATAATTTATTGGCCATAGCTTAACATTAGCAATTGATGATTGATAATAATAATAATAATAATAATAATAATAAACTTATTATTATAATATAATGACTGACATCCTGCTCATGAACAGGCTTGTTTGTCTGTCTGGCCTGTCAGATATCAAGTTGACAAACTCCAGAAAGTGCAGACCACAATCTTCTGCTCTACTCTCATCTAGATTAGAACAACCATGTCAGCATATGACCTCTGATAACCCCCACTTCTAACCATTCCTGTCCTTTTCCACTGTCCCTGCTTCCTGAACCACTGGTATGAAGACTGCAGAGAGGAAGATATTCTGACTGCACAGAGTGCAATGCAGAGTATCGCCACAGTGGCTATGACTGAAGTATACCATTTGCAAACATTTTTACTAGTGAGTGTGGTGTCAAGTGTCACTGGGCTTTGGCTGCTGAATCAACACTTTTGCCAAGTCAGTGTGAAACTACATACTCTTCCACACCCATATGATGATGATGAGTCTGCCATGCTGTCACTTCTTTTAGCACTTTGTGTCCTGGTTTTGTCCTTTTCACAGCTACCTAATGTGCTGTGTGATCTCCTCATAGAGCAGCACGCTACTGATTGGCAGCATTCAAACACCCTCACTGTGCCTCTTATTGATAGACAGACATGTGAGACGCCTTCATGGCATTTGGCCTAATCTCTGGCTGCATGACGTGCTCTGCTGTAGAACACTCTGATAACTACAGAAGGCAAAGAAGCATCCAAGGGAGGGAGTAACTAAAGAACAGTGTGTACTATTGTGTAAGTCACGGCCATCACATTACACTGTGTGGAGATGCAAAGTCAAACAGGACCTCAGCAATCATTCTCAGCAGTATTTCAGAAATCTTTCTGGAAGAAAATTCTGCCCATTATGTCCTCAGAGCTCCAGGCAACTTAAGATAAAGACAGAGACAGTTTTATCATGTTAGTCTGTCCCACCAGCACTGCTATCTCACCGTGGGGTTAAAGGTCATAAGCTGAGAGCTACTGGTGATGCCCCACAGACAGGTACCTAATCCATGAAAAGGCCTGTTTATCATGTAGACCCTCAGGAAAGGGCTTAAGCCATTTACAGCTTAACATATAAGTGGTGGCTTGTGACCATAAATACCTACGTGCCGCAGCCAGATTTTCTCTTTGCCTGTGCCCTCTTGTTGCCACGTAACACAGCAACCAGCAACAGTGCCTACTCTTTCCCTGAGTTCTTAGAAAAGACCGGTACTAGTTACATAAACAGCTATGGAGTTACTGGGCAGTCTCATAACGCCATGTCTTCAGCTGCTGTGGTTAAGGGTTGGTTAAGTAAACTTGTCTAAAAGATATGGCGCCACAGGATCACAGGCAGTGGCAGGAAGGTGCTGATAGTGAGGCTAATGTGGTACCTTGTTCAACATGGGCTCAGCTGCTCTCCTGAGAGGAATGGTCACTACGTGTTGCAGTGCCACACTTGAAGCTGTATTTAAAATATCAGGTCAAGATAAAGCTGCACAAAACAGCAAAATCACAGAAACTGTGAATGAGTACCAAGACAACAGACATGGCAGAGTTGGAAGATGGAAAAAAGATCATCAACCGAACAAGAAAGGAAATGTGAATTAAAATATCTTTAAGGCCAACAATAGTAAAGGCCACTGATCTCAACTTATATTTCCAGTATTTAATGAATGGCACACCATCTGTGGAGGATTACATAACACTTGGCCTATTGCTACCAGGACCTGTGCTCCAAACTGACACGCACAGCAAGGATATAAAATCCCTTGCTGACAATAAGACAACATAGACAGAACAACCTTGTTTTTCCTTGTATTCAGCTGGGACAGATTTCTGGAAATGTAAGCCAATATAATGGTGAGTTTCATTTTGTTTTTGTTTTGTCTCTTATTTGCCTGGCGAGCATAACCTTAGCAAACAGCCTATTTTGAAAACCCACAACCTCTTTGGCAGGGAGGCTGTAAGCTGTTGTGGACTTGAGTCTTAATGCAGGTTAATTTATAATCTAACTGGCTAATCAAAGGAAACCACATCTAAAGTTGTTGATCTTTTACAAGTTCATGGGAGTTACCTGAAATGTACACAGTAAACATTAAAAGCAGTACACCTTCTTGTAATTCATCATAATTACTATGTCCATGCATATGTGCTTCATTGAAGTATATTTAGCATATGTGATCAAAATACAACGCACACATACAGTATATAAGCGTTCATGTTGCATTGCAGAGACAGGACTTGCAGGCTCCCCACTGACACAGCCATTCTTCCCTTTCCTCCTAAGACAATGGTGCACTTCCACTCTACCAGTGCGTGTCTATGCATATGTGTCTTTTCCATACAAGAGAGAGTCTGTGTGTTTCATGGCCTGTGTTTCTGATGGGCCCCAGATGGGTACGCAGGCAGGCAGCTCTGCCTTTTGGCTTTGACATGTCAGTGAGCAGCCAGCCAGCCCTGGGTCACTGCACCACACCTTTACTCCTCACCCAGCCTCCTCTCTCATGCCATATCTGCATGAACCACATGGCCAATCTACTTTTTTCTCCCACTTCCAGTTATTTTCCCCTAATTTCATTCCATTTAATTCAAATACAGAGCTCTGCCTTTGTTGTAAGGATAAATAACCTTGAGAAAAATGGAAAAGTGATTAACAATTAATGCCTTGTAATAAATATATCACAACAAATGTGTTGTCATATCTGCACTGCTCTGCATCTTCCTGTAGCTGTTTCACTTGTTGCTGAAATGCATCAAACTGCCTGAATTCTGACTGAAGTGGTGTCCTTTTTAAAGCAGCACTTTGAAGCTCTCCCTGCTGGTATGGGAGAGCTGCCCACCACAGCTCTTCCAGAACCTACGCATATTGTATGTACATCTCTCAACAGGACAGTCAATAACAGCCTCCCTCATCCATGGAACATCCACACACCCACATGCACACAAAGATATGGAGTACATATATTTTTGGAGGGGTTTATTTAATCAATTTTAGTAAGTCTATTATTGCTTTTATAAGATTTACAAGCCAGGGGGATATTAAGGGGAAGCTAAGCAGTGCTTGGCTCTCCTGACACTTTTGAACAAAGCTCTAAAAAACTTTTGCTTGGTTATATTTTGTTGTCTGAATATTGAGGAACAAACAAAAAACTGTGTAAATATGCCTATGTTAAATCATATATGTGTGTTTACTCGTGCATTACAATTATGTTCTGCAGAAATAAAGAGAAAGTGTGTAAGTGTAATGTGTGAATAAAATGATGCAATAAATGCATGCAATAAAACAATCAGAGTGTCACGGACAACTTGCTATGCTTGTCTTTTTGTTAGTGATAAACTGAATTTCTGCTTATTGTCAAAGTCCTCTGGAACCAACACTGACAGTCAAAGCTTGAAATATGGCTGCCCTAGATTCCAAACTTGTGAATATGTAAATAATGAATAACTTTTCAGGCCATTTAAGATGTCTGACATAATCACTGGATGCGCTCTTAAAGGAGAGGGTAGGATTTCCAGGCCAGATAACAGTCAATACACTTCTCTTTGGCAAATCCTCCACTCACTCAAACTCATTTAGCTCACTCTCTCTCTCTTTCTCTCTCTCTCACACACACACACACACAAATATACCCTCCTGATTTGACCTACTTCTAATACACGCAGAGGGAGGGGAAATCTGACCCTTCACCCAGTTATTACACTAATTACACATCACCAATGACCATGTCAGTGGTAAATCAAAAATGAAATGCCAAAAGACATAACACAGTCCCTATTTGTGGGAAAAAAATAGGAACTTGACTTTATGGAGCTCCTATTGTTCCTCTTCTGCCTTCCTCCTTGTATAGTGTCAAGGCTCATTTAAGGCAGCCGCAAATCTTGACTCATAGTGATATCAGATTATTGGAGTAATTAGAGTTTTTTGTAATGCAAAGCCTCATTTATTGTAGACTAAGCCATGTCCTTGGAGGGCTACATCAAATCAACTGCAAATTATCTCAGTTTGTGGAGACGGCAATTAAATCAAACACAGAAAAGGCACAGATGTTCCCTTTTTTTTTTGCTTTCACCATTATTTTCCAAAACATTCAAAATCTATTATTTCAGGGTTAAAAATAGTGAGTGTGAGATGCTGGGAGACTAAATGGGCCGGACTAGTCACACAAGAAAACCACATGTAAAACTCCCTCTCCCAGATCATACTGAAACAGCATGTGAACATGTAGCACACTAATCTAGAAGATGCAGATGGCAATATGCAATATACATGAGATATATACAAGAGGTGTGGGGCTCATTGGCAGCGTGGAAGCCTACACATTTGTTTCCCATGATGATTTGCTCAAAAACATGTTGTTGCATTTAAAAATCTTGCATGAACAAATTTTCTATAATTTCCTCTCAGACAATGAAAAGTAATAAAGAGTGGAACCATTTGGCTTTTATTGTAGCCCATACATCTAACATTACACAAATTGACACCCAACTACAGGAAACCCAATGGCCCTGTGTGTTTGCTCACCACCTTTGTTTACTGTCTTGCTGTGCTAACAAAAAAGAGTTAATGATGTCTCTTCTAGGATTCTCTGCTTTCCCTTCTCTCATTCTGCCTTTCATTATTTCCCTCCCTCTTTCTCTCACATGACTGCTGTCAGTTTGCAGCTAAGGTCACATGTTGACCCCTACAGGCAATGACACCTGACTGAATAGGCTTGTTTTACTAGGGGAAACTACCATTCACTGGGCACACTGCTGGAACAGTCATCAAAGATCCACCAGGCTGGCAGCAAAGCAGGAGTCGATGAAATGTACTTCAGCCAACTGCAGCTTTACTATCTGAGCTATAAATAGTGAGCTCACGCAATGACAAATGCAGATGAAGACTGATGTTTATACGTTTGATAGCTTTGGATTCAATGGTGAAGTCATGCTAAGTTTCCCTTCTTGTGGAAAATGTGATGAATTATAATCTGAGGATGGAACATGATGTGTAATTCATGTTGTACCCACTGCACAATGTACCAGACTAAGCCTCTAACTCATAAAAATCAGCGGGACTTGATGACTTTAAATGATTACCTTGTTACTGTGGCCAGTCTGTTATGTTCTTGTACACCGACATGTTTCTGTCTGTCACATGCACATACACACAAAATTTGAGCAATTCCCCACTTTTTTTTTGAAAGACTGATGCTTTACTCATCTCCTTTATGAAACACAGACAGATGGGATAGATGCAGAGAGTCAGAGCGTGAGAGATATAAAGAGTGGGGGAGGAGGGGTAGAGTTCTGCCTTTGTAATCTGCCCAGAAACTAGCCATGGGCACAAATGAGAGCCAGCCTGTCACAAGTTCCACTTAGCAAACTATAATAGTACATGTCCTGCGGTCCACGTAATAAGCAGTTCAATCATGCCGCGTTTGTCCTATAGTGTCAATTAATTGTTGACAGTCAGTTGTTAAACTTGAAAAACAGTACAGAGGAAAAAGCGAAATTCTCATTTTTCTCCGACACAGCAACCAATTTCTTGTCAATTATGATATTTGTCTTGTTATGTGAACTGTCGAATGATGACCAGTATTCTCGATACATGGCAGAGAACATACAATTAATGCAGATGGGGTGAAATCCATTGCTGAATGTGGGTGGGAATGGGAATGTAGACATTTCTGAAGGCTTGAGCAGTTGTGACCTCAATCTCAAAAGGAGATTCAGTGCATGGGCGAGTGAGAGAGTATAATTTCAAATGGCAGTAAAGCTTACTGTAAAATGCATATGGTTTCAGGGCTGAAACCACCCTGGAAACTGTGGGCAATAAAATGCAAATGGGAGTTTAACATCACTGTGGAAAGGAACCTAGCACACCTCTGCTTAACCAATCCTAAGGCCACAAGTGGTAAATAAAGTGAAACACAGTGGATTACTAAGAAGACCAATGCTGTTACAATGCTGTCCGCTGAAGCTGTGTATCTGTCACGATGCACAGCAACAGTGCAGAGGAGGGATGAGGAAAAGACAAGTGAGTTTGAGAGGAGAAGGATGAAATAATAGTGCAGTAATTTCCCCCTTCAAGCAGCCACAGACATAAACATGTGCTTACATACGTACACACACACACATACACGTGAAGACCTCAGTGGAGTAGAGAAGGAGTGGGGGGATGCACTGGCTGTGCAGAAGGGCCAGGAGACTCTAGGGCTGATACCCATCACTAACACACGGATTAGTCCGCACGTGCACACTGCCTTTTAATCTGCTCCACTGCCAAACAGTGGATGACAGAAAGAGAAAAAAGAAGGCTATAAACAAAGAGATGAATTTAACCAAAAGGGTGACCACAGTAACAGCATGAGACGTGGGGAGAAGCTATGGAGCAGGGCTGTGCATTGGCAAGAACCTTATGATTCAATATACTGAATCAAATGTCTTAAGTGATGAAGGCAAAGCACTTACAGGTATACACCCTTGGAATATACATCCATGCACAATTTATCCAAACCCTAACACACCTATGTGAATCATCTAAAGGGACACTGTGCTTTATTTGTGTGACGTTAAGACCACAGGACCATTGTCAGGATGCCCACAAGTTCAACTATTTTTCCATCCTTCTATGCTTTTCCTGAATCTCAACACCACTCGATGTTACTGAACCAGCCACTACACTCATTTCCACACTTTAGCCTTGTGTGAGTCACATGGTGAGGGCAGAGGTTTTAGGTTTAAACACCAATATGGCTTTGTTCCTAAAATCAGCCTGGTCAAGCTGGCGAGACTCAGCCAGATGTTGGCTCTGGGGCTGTGTGTGTGTGTGTGTGTGTGTGTGTGTGCGGGGTTTGCCTTGGCAGATACACATCATCTTTACAGCTGTAAACATGGTTTAATACATCCAATAGAGGGTGGGGGTAGGCATAATCTGAATATTCTACATCAACCTTTAATATGCAGTACGCGTGAGTGCATCATGTGTCCAAAAAACTCAGATGCATACACATGCTCACTGTCTCACTCACCTAGCTTAAGCTCAGCGACTCATCTTGCTAAGTCGCTTAACCCAGTTGGCACAGAGTTCGTTCCACTTTAGTTCTAAATACTGAAATGGCAAATAATGACATTTGGTGAATCTTTTGATGATGAGTGAAGATGTGAGGTAGCTGATAGAGCGTAAGGGGTGGGGACTTATGTCACTGCTCTCATTGGTGAAAAGCTTAGCTCTATGATTGGGCAGAAGGCAGTGGTGTTTCCCCCTTTTCCCCAGCTGTATGGCTAAAAATAAACACCATAGTCAGATTTAGCCTAATTGAGTCTGTCTTGTGTTTTCAACAAGCATCCTATATTCCCCCTTTCTATCTTTGTCTCTCTCTCTTTCTCCTTAAAGGTACAGATTAAGTTAGCTCAGCTACTAACATAACAGGAAGGAGAAACGAAAAAGGCATCATATGTTAAAGCAGCTTTCTTCCATTTGGTCTGAAGTTGGCCCGTCAACAAGCCTGAGACAAGATCATTAATGTTACAGGTTGAACAAGTGGGAACAAGTGAACACACAATGCAGTCTCAATTTAAAGTGGATTAATTTTAAACTACAAACAAACTGATTTCACTAAAATGTTCCTATTTCCTTATACTGCATACAGTTCTGTACGAATGCACTTTTACAAGGTGAGTCAAAGGTCTGAACATTGAGATGAGATTTGAGTGATGGGCGAAGCATCAAGCACAGACATCCAGTCCTGTGAGGGGTTGTTCCTACAACTGTCCACAGAACATCTGTGCAGGTTGGGTTCTGAGGGTATCAGGCAAATCAACGTGACCTCTGATTTTACAATGTCTTCAACCATCTGGCAGCAATCCCATTGGGATGCCAGAATATGCCCACAGAACTGTACAGATCTGTGTCCCAGCCAGCCGTCACTGGGTGAGATGCAGGGTACAGGTCAGGATTTGAATAACAAGGGATAAGAATTGCAATGCTTCTAATTTGTGGTTTTTATTATTTTATGTACTGGTACCAACCTTTTAAATGCATTTTATTCATTTTTTAATAATTACCTTTTATTAGTAAAATTATTTAAATCAAAATAAATATTAACGCCAACAAGCCCTAAAAGCAGTGTAACTACCTTAACGAAACTGTATGACTGTGGGTAGGAACTACAAGCAGAGAGGAATCACGCAGATGCAATATCCACAAGACAACAAGCAAACAAGCACCAACTCTACCATCTGCATTTTTCAGCTCAGAATCTTCAGAGAGTGTGGAGGCTGAGAGAGTCTATATGAAAACTAATAACAGAGTTTGAACTGGTGTAAGTTACTGCAGCCATCACATATAGGAGGTAACAAAAAAAAGAGCAGGTCTGTAGTCTGTGCATTCATTTATTGTGTTTTCTTGTCACTGGTGTTTTTTCCTAGTTCCTGTTTTTCAGTTTCTTGATGTTAAAGGCAAGTGTCTCTAATAAAAGGTATACTGGACCACAGAAAGTGCCAATCCTAAATATATAACAAAATAAAACAAAATAAAATCTTTCTCTAAGTGCATTTCTGTTTTGCATCAGAACCAAACTAGTGCAGAAGTACACAAGCTAAATAAGATACTTTCACAATGTTATCAGTTAACTAACGTTTACAAACAGATAATAACCTGCTGATTACAGCTGGGTACCAGTCGCACTGCTTGTGGAGGAGATTTCTAGCTACAGCCACAAGTGGCTGGTGAGAATATTCCACCCTGATACTGACTAATGTCTCACTGTGTTAATTACAGAGCGGAAATGCTCACTGTGCACACACTGACACAGTGGGAGTCTGGATCAGGCTTGCGTGCTGTTCAAGACTTCCCTGAGTCAGGTGTGTTTGACCTATCCCTCTGCTCATCCCATCAGCCTGTCATTTACTTCCTTGTCCTTTGACACCAATGTAAGCTAAGCCAAAGCCGAGTTAGGCTATTAGGGACTACCACCATGTGGCCTGAAAGAGGGGGTGGAGACATGCATCAGCACGTGTGTGTGTTCTCTAGCTGGGCTCACCAGACCAAAGATCAAGTCCCTTAAGCTGCTTTTCTGAGCCAAGAAAAGCTTACAAGTCATCATGTTGGTCAGAACAAATGGTAAATGGTCCCAGTTTTAGGCCCTGCAGCAAAGATTGAGAATAGGGTGCACTCATTCCCAACAGAACAGAAAGAGTGGTAAAGCGGTTTGGCTTTCTTCAGGGAGCATCAGCACAGCCAGAGAAAACGTAGCCTAAGCTTATTCATGTTTGACTGCTCATTCAATCCTAAGGCTGAATTGAAAGCACTGGGTTTATAGTCCACTAATTACAAAAACAGATATCTAGTGATATTTAGTGGTGAGTTCTATTGTCTAGACTGGACAACACCAGCACTTATCAAATGAGGCATACCTGTCTTCATTTACCCTTTCATATACCACTGAACCAAAAAAAATCTCACTAAATCTCAGTAAACATCAAGTGACCATTCATGCCAATTTGTTGTACTGTATTGTATTTACTGTAGCGGGTGCAGCCTGTCGTATGAGTTTTCCAAAATACCTGAGGTGTTTTACTGTAAACTTCATGCTATACATAACAAACAAGAATAAACCAACAACTAATCTATGAAGAGGAATTAGGTAACACGTTCAAAGAAAAAAAAGATTAACAGGTAGAAGATCAGCGCAGAGGAACTGCATCATGCCGGCATGCACACTTTTTACTGTTAAACCCTACTAGGACAGTGTAATGTAACAGTGACGTGGAAGTGAAATAAAGCTGTTAGGAGGTACAGTACATGAAAGAGGCAAAACAGCTGAGACACCGCGTTATCTGTTCCTGCTGCACAGTGTGAGCATCTGGAATGCAGATTTTTTTCCTCTTTCTGTGCCTGTTATTTGCGCTCTGTGGTCTGTGCTGTCATGACAGGTCTACTTGTCACAGAGGTTATCAAGATCTTTGGTAGCCATGCAAGGCGAATCGTCTCTCAGCAGATATACAGGGCTGATAAATATTTAAAATGACCCCAGTCAAGCTGTACCATAAGGGAGATGCCTCCAATTTACAAACTAGGAAGTCTGTTGAGATGCAACAAACACTGCTGCTGCTGCTGTAGAATCATGGTATAAGTCCTGCACTTCGGTGAACAACTATGCCTATAACATATAGCTTACAGTGGAGAATGTGCTTACAGGGAATTGGATTAATCATTGGCAAAAAGAGCGGATTATAAAGGTTTCTGAATTCTGGCTTGCTTCTAAAAAAATGAATTACCATTTTGATTTTTTCCCCCTTTCTTTGCAAATGGAAATTTGAATACTTGTATGGGTAAACAATTTAGTAATTACAGGGAAAAGGCAAAAGGGCAGCACCTGTGATGTTGCACAGGGTGGCCTGTTTCAGGTCCCCTCTGTTGTGCTGCAGCCTTTCCTGAGTGTGCACGCTACATGCACCAGCAAGGTGGGGCCAAAAAAAGGAGGAAGCCGAGGACGCAACTTCCAAAGCATGTTGTGCATGACAGGAACAAAAAGAAGGAAGGTGCAGCCACACAGGTGTTAAATGAGTAGGTTATTTAGCTACATATTAAAATTACCTCAATAATCTTTTAAAATGTAGCTACATAATTTTTATTATCAAAAAGTTACTTAAATATGCTGCCATCTAGAACCACACCAGCACTGATTCTGTCTGCCCTGCCATTACATGCTTTACACTAGTCTGCTCTGATTGGCAGAGACAATTATAGGCCGTAAATGCCCACAGAAACAGGCTATACTACAGAGAATGGCTGCAAGGCTGTGGACGCAGTGACGAAGACAGGATTCACACTGTGTTCTAGGAATTAACAACTGAGCTGGCACCTTTTTCTAAAATGTATTTGTGTGGGAGGAAAACTGAAAAAATGCAACCCTGTATGGGTGCCGCAATCTGCCAAGGGTAGCTGGCCTTGTGTGGCATCGCATATGAGCACTAAGATGACACATCAACTCTCGTCTATATTTAACTCACTGGACACCTCTCTTTCCAATGTTCCCATTCTCTTAGAAAAGGCTGCCAACGAGAATGGTGAAAACAGGCCGAGGTGATATGTAATTACACTGAATGGATCCAGCCTCCCACATCCTTTCATTGTGCCAACACCCTCAGAGATAATGAAATGGAAGGCATGCTTTTTTCTATTTACCATAAATCCTGCAGGTCTAGTCGCTCTTATTTATGGTGTTGCAGAAAACCCTTCAAAGCTTGACTCCTGAAGTTCACAAAGTCACAGAGCATAAACACCAGCAAGCTACCTATGTGGGTGGTGGATTCAATCTGATAAGGGCTTCTTAGAAATGATTTCTGCAGAACACAATGTGGAAAAACCATCACATACCAAGGTCTCCCTGAATACCCCCATTTCTTCCACTGTAGATACCATCTTAAATGTAGACACATAGGTTCATGTTTGAAAACCACTGTAAGGGCTTTCTGTCCAGATATAAAGCTGACTTTAAAAAGATCACTGTATGAAAACAAGCATTGAGCTTTTGACTTTAGTTCAAGCACTGCCTGCATGTACCCTCACTTGCCCAAATAACTCAAAGCCCTTAGCAACCAACCTGCAGGCTACACATCAACAGCAAAACTCTAAAAAGGTGCAAACAGTCTGTGCATGAGATGGAGCACCAGAAGTAAAAGGAGAGAAGAGAATGTCCTTAACTGGTCACCGGTGGGTCAACCCTTACTTTTGGTTTTAAAAGACCTGTTTAAGAGGAAGTGCTTATTTAAAGACAGGCAAAATATTGTGGGCAAAATGAAAGTAGGGCATAATAAGCCTAGTCACACCAGGGCAGGGTGTGCATGTGCCTGCAGGCCGTGCTCTGTGACTTAAAGGTGAGATGTTTTGAAAATTTTATGCCAACTCACCTATTCTTTTCCAGCTCATTATGTGTGGACCTGCAAAGACAGAAAACAGAAGATATCAAATAAAGAGCAAATGTAAACTTTCGCATGTTCAGCAAAGTGCAGTATAGTATCTGTTCCTCGTGTAAAGGCAATGCATTTTGTTTGTGGAAATAAGTTACAATACTACGGCAATATGTAGTTAGATGATATGAGCTAGTGAGAGAGGCACATTAGATTACCTTGTCAACTTTGATTTACAAATGTATTAATTAATCCCGAAAGTGTCTCAAGGCCCAGACCACTGGAGCCGATACACGTGACAGCAAGAGATGCACAGTGGTATTATAGAGCCTCTTCCTCAATAATGCACAGTACAACTCTGGAAGTATGTTTGTGTTTGTGTGTGTGCATTTGCTGAAGGGCAAGTGTGAGCACACACACATACACATAAATCCTCCACATGCAGCAGCCAGGGTTCAGTGCTCTGTTAATAATGTAAAGTGAATCAGATGGTCCCTAAGAGTGTCTTTGTGTGGCAACACACCAAAAGGAAGACAAGCCCTCCTACTGATACTTAAATGGCCAAGTTCCAGGCACACACAAACTGCACTCCACCTCACCTTAGGGGACACAGCATTAAGTGGGGCGAAGGGCATGGAAGCAACCTCTCCTGAGTCATGTAGCACAGCACTTCTCTATATTGTGGGTTATCAATACTGCAATATGCTTTCCTCGTGTTTTTTTTAATGCTGAGCTCAGCTGACAAAACTGCCATCTTGTTAATAAGGAAACAGGAACTAAAGAAATACACAAGATAAGACTGGAGGAGGAAAGAGGTAGAGACGGACTCTAAGAGTGAAGACTGACTGACCAACCAACACTGTGGTGAGTTGGTAAAAGTGGACCTGGTCTTTTTAAGCTAAATTGCATAAAACACCATTATGTCCTCGTTAGAATACATAACTGTTCATGTAGCTGAGTATGCAAGAATGGATGTTAAGTCAGCTGGTGAAAACACAGGGCATACATGTAAATTGGTCTGGGTTACTTCCTGAAAATCTATCAGGGGACCTAAGAATTCCCATGCAGGCTCTTGACAGGTTTCTACTTACAAGTCATGCAAGGCTGTGCTATGCCTCAACTAGCAACACAAAAAAGTCACAAAGCTGGTACATATATTCTATTCAGCTACTACCCTAATGAAGGTCCACCAAAAAATGGACTTAACAGTTCCAGAATGATTCCTTCATGGGAAAACTCAAAAGACACCATCTTGTGTCCAAGTAAAGGCTTTTACATACAATACACATACTTTGTAATAGAAGATCCACTGATTTCTGCAACTGATTGTGAGTCAGAGTAATAGTTTTACAGAAGATGAGTACTTTGCAGTGCATAACTTGCGTCATCAGCTGTCACAGTGCTTGTTATGTGTCTATGTTGCTTGGTAACCATCATCCCAATTTGTAGTCGTTACCAAACTCTGAGCCATTCAGCACAATCTGATTCATTGTCATATGTAATAATGACAGGCTTTTTGGCCGATCATCAAACTTTGAAAACGATGAAAAATGTATTTTTGGTGAACTACTATAATCGTGGTCTTGTCTTGTACTGGAAAGTGAGAGTGTCATTGGAGGTGCAAATAGTGGTCAGGAAAGGGAGTTAAATGGTCAGTAAAGTTAAAAGACAATACAGGTGATGAAAAAATATACACAGAAACACAATTATTTTTCCAAATAGAGTAACTTTAGAAATGCAAGTCATTTTTGGGACAGACTTACACTGTCTATTAACCTGAGCATGAACCGGGCCTTGGTTAAAGCCTCAATCACACACTCTATTTTGGTATGGCCCCTTATTCGGAAAGATCAATACAAGTCATTTTCCCCACAGGTTTTTGTGATCACAAAGCCCTCTCTATGTCCCCTGAATCAGATATCTGCAGGTCTGGAGCTCACCAACAATGCTATACAGATTGTAAACTGGCTCAAGGCCACACACAACTGCAGCACGCTTCCTGCTGTAGGCATGCATACGTGTGTGTGTGTGCGCGTGTGTGCATTCATATGCACATAGAGTGGGTCAATGAGATAAAGCCAACGCTGCTATAAACAGTAGGCAAGAGAGGACAGGGTCAGATAAGCCTATCACTTTAAGCCTCAACACGCTACAGAGAAAGTAGCTATTGCTGGGGCAAGCTAATGCTCAAAGCACACTTTGTTTACACAATATGCAATGTTAATGTATTTATTATAATAAATATTGCATTATAATCTCTAAGAACCAGATTAACATTAATTTTGGAATGTTAAGTGTAAAAATGGACAAGAACATAAATATGTTTGAAGTGCTAGTTCAGGTCTTTGTCATTATGTGTAAATGATTCCTAGTTTGGACTGTTTATTAAGATGTCTTACATATGTCTGCAGACTATAAATAAAAATAGAGAACTAAAACTGACAGCACTGGGGTTATCCAAATAATGATGTTTTGTTGGTTAAGCAATACCCAACTCCACCAGGCATTTAATAAATAACAAGAGTAATTTGTCTAAAACATCATTATGTATTGTGTTCTTGTACAACTTTCCAATTGGGTTTCAAACCTTAGTAAGCTTTATGAAAATGGTGTCAGACCTATCGCGACTGTTCACCCCTGACCAAGCACAGAGGAGCTCTACAACACAGGCAGCTTCCTGCTTGTGGCCCGTTCCTACATTAATATTAAAAAGCTTAGAAACAATAGGAGTGGGGCATGCATCTGATGAATGACTGTCAATGGACAGGCTAATGTAAGCAGCCTGGCAGCAAGAGAAAACACAGTGGCAATGAGGTTTAACTTGGAAGATCTTGCAATGCTTCTCCTACTGTTTATTGCATGTTTCTGTCTCCAGTAAAAGCACACTGGGCTCTAATCTTTGTAGCAGCAGATGAATGACTATCAGTCTAATATAAAAATACACAATAAACAAAACAAATATATATTCCACAATACACAGAAACAGTTACTAGTAAAGAATAACTAGAAAAGTGTGTGCCTGTTTTACCTCATATAATATATCTGTATGTAATAATAAATCAACAACTGATTGACTTTATTAATATCAATTAATCAGGGCTCCCTATATTCACCTTGGGATGAAAACAACACTGGCCATAAACAGAATTTTCCCTTTAGGGGAAAACAGAAAAGTAGCCCTCTCTCCCACAGTGTAGAGCACGTGTTAAATAAATAAACTACCAACAAAACCTTTAAAAAAACACTCAATTTAAAATAAATAAAGGTGTATTTATCCAGGACTGACACGATAAGATAACCTTAGAAATTCCCTTTTTCTTTTTTTTTTCGTTTTACAGACGTCACTTTCACCTCGATCCCTAACTTAAGCCACTGCAGTCCATTTGACAATCAGCTGATGAACAGCTAGCAGAGCCTTTGGTGCTACCCCCTCCCCCCAAGCCAGCAACACGGCAGTGTGGACGGTCATTTGTGCATCAATGAATTAAACAAGCTTCTACAACTTTGAGAAAAATCTGCAAACTCTGAAAATGTGCACAAAAAATTGCGAGTGTATAATAATATACTGGAACACGCTCATCCACATCACAGGTATCTAAAAAGTTAAATTAGTGGTTCGGCTAATCACTGACATCTATCATTAACATCAAATAAACAGCACTGATAAAAACGCATGAGGGAGAACAGTTTCTTACCTATTGTGGTTACTGCTGAACTTCTTATTTCGTAATTTTCTTTGCCTCTGGTAGTTTGTGTTCTGATTTGACGGAAATGTCGAAGCATATCCGTGTTCACACTCTGTACAAAGAAAAATTGTGATTAGTTATTCGTGGACCAGTTTGGACACATTTTTTCAACCCTATGCTTCAACACTTCATGATGGCGAGAATATGCAGGTCATAGTTTTAATTTCTCTACACAGACCAGGTGACATTTACAGACGCTACTTCCTTTTCTGTTCTCCTCTCAAACAATTAACGTTACCGTTAATTGTTTTTGGAGCAGCCAAAAGAGTTATACGTGACAGGGTTTGAAATGAGAAAATGTCAGTCTTCTGTTATAAATAAACCAGAAGGTTAAAGTACCTCTTTCTCTCCTTTCTATATATTCCGCTGCTTCCAATAACCGCTGGATATTTATCAGCTGAACAGCCGTCATCCTTTCCCGAGGCTAGCTGCCGTTACCTTTACCGTTAGCTTTAACGTCTGGTCGCTTTTAAACACCAGGAAGACAGAACATCGGTTATTCCCACACCGAACTGTGCTTAAAACACGTCCTATTATTATCTTGTTCGGTGTCCTGTCCTCGCTGGCTCATCAGCAACCTTTGTCGAAACGAGGGGAAAAAATCTAACAGGCTAGCGGCTGTCGTTGTTAAAAAAATTTTAAAACAAGTATATCAAAGTATTAAAAGTTTATAAGGTGTACGATATTAAAATTTTACAAAAACGCATATAAACTATATAAAATTTTCCCGAGGGAGCCCAAAGCCAGCAAAGTGCGTGCTGCTGCCCGTTTCCTCTTGTGCCCTGTTTGTTTACCTAGCTGCACAGCTGAGAGGCGGCAACCTGGTGGAGGAGAGGCCGGTCTAAACAGGGTGCATTGTGGGAAACAGAGTCTTAATGTATGTCGATAAAATACGGTCAAATGGCACAATATTTGTCATTTTCACAAGTTATCCTGACTTTAATGTAATATATTGAGTGAAATATTATATGCGATTCATGATGCCATAACTGTAATCAGGGCGGGTCAGTTTAATTAATTATTATTGTACAGACTGCAAGTCCAGTGGTCTAAAGAAGCAGTTTTTAGACGATGTGATTAACATTCTTGCAAATTTTAATCTGGGTTATTATTGTTACTGATCTAATGGAGAAAAATGTGCAGTGCACCATAAGACTAAAATATTAATTATTAACAAAGAAGACGATCGTTTCTTTTCATTTGTAATATCAAAACAGTAATCAGCAATTAATTAATCAACCAAGGCACTTAATGACATGACACCTATAAACTCAAAATACTCCTTACACACGTTTGCTTTCCCTTACACTCTTGCCATAAGCCTTCTCACTCCACTAATACTCCTACAAATCCCGTGATTCACCGGGACTGTGGGGGTGTGCATGCCGGCTGAAGCCAGGCCCAGCAACACGTGACGTCGCTACAGAGCGGGCTTCTGATTGACAGACGTCTTTGACAGGCGTCGAGGGTTGAGCTCGCCCCTGACCAACCACAGAGGAGCTTTGCGCCATGTGGAACCCAGAGCGACACGCCCACAAATAGCAGGAAGCAAACAATCAGCGGAGGGTCTGCTGCGATCTGCTGCTGCGAAATTCCCACGTTACATTATAATAGGTGGTGCTGCTCGCAGGACTTTTACTCGAAAGCGACTCAGCAGCCAGTGCAGACAGACACAACAAGCGACGGAAAACAGCTTGAAACTATGACATCATATCATTATTTAAAACACGTCTTTAATATAAATGATCTGCAACCAGCCTATATCGAGCTGCTTAATTCACCACAAGATATTAATTATAAACAGGCATCTTAAACAGCTAAAAATGTTATGTCACCTTTCAGCTGTGTCATCAACGTTTTATCTATAAAGTTTTAGTTTTGATTTTTGGTTTTTTTTCCCGTTGAGTCTGCGGGGGCAACAATGACATCATCCTAAACTGAGTTGGAGGACGCTGCAATGTGGTCAGATTTATCACATCGGAGTGGTCGCCAGCACGCACACCCACACACCTTCTTTATGTCAAATTGCTTCATCTATGCTGCAGGGAAAATTACTGACTGCTGGGTTCAGAATTGTGCAGCCGCAAAGCGATGGCAGCCAGTACCCAACATGCAGATAATGCAGATAACACCGTGCACATAATGATTAAATATATGTTTATACTCTCTATTACTGCAATGGGCAAATTGCACTGGTGTGCCCGGGCACAGGCTGTGCTTAAGGCAGGCAGTGGTTCTTATAGTTGAAGTAACTTAGCCCTTTGTTGTCTGAGTCTGTTGACAATGAAGTCTTGTTTTCCTGAAATTCAGAGGCAAATGAACAGGATCAAACGCAGCACAAATAAACTCACTTCCGTCCTTCCTATCGGCGCTCTCAAGAAACCTAGCAGCCTCCAGCAAAACTTGTACATTTTTCAGAAAAGTGTTGATCTGCTCCATGTGGGAGTCTTTGGAGTTGAAGACGTCACTGAAAGGGCAATTAGACATCTCGAAATCTTGTTGATCCAAGAGAGACGTCTCGGAATCAAAAAAGAACTCCTCACTCTTCAGACTTCTTCTTTGCCTTTCACTTTTGGCCATTTTTCCTCTTAGTTTGTTTGGCTTCTGTTCTGGCGAAGTGCTGAGCGCAGTAACCAGTGAGCCAGCTTCCAGTAGACGCTGCTCTCGTCAGATGGTTCCTCTTTTCCTTTTTTCTATTTCATGAATGCGGGGTGTTTAATGTGGAGCAGTGGCCAATGTCAGTAGATGGTGGTGCATGGGAAAACGAGAGACCGGCCCCCCTCTGTCTGAGCAGTCCTCATGGTCCCTGTGCCCGCCTGTAAAGGGACAAGGACACATTAATGCAAAACAGACAGTCCACAATCACATTTATTTTTCAACACTTCCTCAGTATTACATAATGTAATATACTTAATATACAGTTTAATGTAAAACGATGATTTCTTTCTGTCTGTTGGGAAAAACATAGTCGTGATTAATACCAAGTTAATTAAGAATTACTTAATTAATAAATAACATACCAGTAGTAGAGATGGCACCAGTCATTACAGTGTCATCACAATATTAGTTCTGTTATTGTACTGATATTTGCTTACAGTTTAGTCAAAGCAAACAATGCAACATAAGTTAATGTTGCCATGTTACATAAAATATTTTGTGGGATAAACAAATCTATATACATTGTGGATAAATTGTGTATTTTGCTATGATGGGATACCAAATTGTCACAGTAACAGAAAATGAAAGTGCAAATGCAATGAAATAATGAATGGCATTATCTGTATGCTGTCAGTGGGAGAGTACACTGTCAGTGGGAGGGCAGTACACTGGCTGAAGTAGAAAAAATAGATATTGTATTTTTGTAGTGAAGCTAGCAACTGCAAATAGTTTGATAGGTTTTCTGTTTTTAATGAGTTTTCATTTTACTATTAACTATTAACTGTTCTGACATCTAACCTATTGTGGACAACTGCTTTAGTTTGTAATACCAGTGGTATTAACGCTTCAATTAAAGCACCAGTTGCTAGTCGATGATGCAGTACAAGTTGCTGAAGTAGCAGCAGTAGTTGCTGTTGTGACGTTTTTCAACATTTTAATCACGTAAGAACAAAAGAATGTTTGTTAACAAAGAAATCCTGCGTTTGAGCCTTGAAAAGAGGCGTGATTAGTAATGTACTGCATTAGTAATAACCAGTAGTGCAGCTATACATTCTCCAGTATGTGAGAGGAATGGCTCCTAAGAGACTAGTCCTCAGCCTTGATCTTGTGCCATTCTCAGTAGACCTTTGCTTGAGCTGTTTTTACACTGTAGTGTAGTCCGTTCTGAACCGGAACATGTCAAGGCAGGGGCCCTATTCAGCTCTGATAGACCCCCTCCGCCACTTCAAAGAGCAAGCTGCAGCCCACGACTGTTTGATGTAAAGTTCACAGAGACAGAAACTTTCAAGTCCAACGCGCAGGGAAATCTCTGAAGGTCCCTCCTGCCCCTGCTCTACCTCTCCATTCTCACTCAGGGGTATCTGGAGAGGAAGGAAACCTATTTGGGAGTGGTTATGTTTAGAGTTTGAAAGGTGTCACTGCCAGCATATTGACAAAATGAGTGGATTTTGAAAAGCGCATCTACATTCTCTTTAGGATTTTAGGCCAGCTTTAACATTTTTATGTTTTCCTCAGTGCATACACATTTTAGCGTACCAGAGTATAAAGTAGAGAATACAAACCTGCTAATACGTGATTATAATATTTTAATCATGAGGAAAGTTCGTAGAGGGCTACAAGCCAGACTGGTCACAGTGCATCATTGAACAGGTCAGGTCACACGGCGCAGGGAAGGACACTATAGAAATGCTGGAGTGAGTCATATGTCCCAGTAGACAACTCTGGTCACAGTGTGAAGGTAAAGACTTAAAAGAATCTATTGCTTAGGGCTATGGATGTCCTACAGACACATTGTTTATAGCCTCCGCCTACACAGACAGGTCACACCGCTCCTCTTCACGCCATCATTCTGATTAAAGGCCTCCCCACGCTCTTTTAATTAAAAGACAACACCCATGTCAAAACAAGGAGGCAACCTCAGTCATAAAGCCACAGAGAATTTAGACTTCCAGAGGAGAGACGGGGACACAGGTCAAATATTTTCAATAAGACAAGCTCATTTTTCCAAGCCTAAGGGGCAAATAACAACAACCAGCAGCTCGTCTGTAAATTAAAGGAGGCAACTGGCTAAATGGCAAAATGAACGTTAATGTCTACCGAATGGAATTTTAATGGTTGCCTGCCCCAGGGATTGTCCATTAACTGCAATGCATTTTGATAATCACTGTATGCAACTGCATTATTTCAACAATTGTTTAATCTAGTCATGTTTTTGATTAATTATTTGGAGTATGAATTCATTTTATTTTATTTCAGGTTGATCCCACTAAGGTTTGCAACCTGTTCTGCAAGGCAGATCTGGCCAAGACAATCATTCAATCATTTACTCATCATTTATTTATAAAAGTGAGGTTTTAAAACACATTTTTTATCTGACTAGTTGTATAAAACACTCAAACAATTGAATTTATAATCATGTAAAATAGAAAAAGCAGGGAGATACACACTGGGGATGCTCAAACCAGTGTTTGGGATTTTTAGCCGTACTGTTAGCATGGTTGTATGGATGGTCTGTATGCCCAAAGAAGGACTGCCATGTAATTTTGTGCAGACGTTCCTGGTTCCGATCATGCTTCATGGCTGGCAATGAATCTGAAAGATTTTGGCGACCCCTTGTCTAGTATATTTACACCTGCTAAATATCTTCATGCTAGCGTGTGGTGACTGTGAGCATCTGCATGTTAGCATGCTGATGTTAGCATTTAACCTAAAGCAGCACTAAATACAGCAAGCATGGCCGTGCAGTGCAACTAACATGGCTGTCAACTCTTAGTCTTGACTCATCAGATGTTAAAATTGCTGATTGTTCTTAATGATTTCAGTACAAAGATATGCTGAGTATTCTGGAGAGCAGTAGTGATAAGAGGAGGTACTGTTGCAGCTTACAATGATAAATAATAACAACTACAATTTGTCATGAGAAACTATGAGCATTGCACTTTAAAGGACATTCAGCTCTGATTTCATTGCATTTTGCCTGTGAAACATTGCAGTTTGTTTTACAGGAGCTGTTAGCATTCAGACTCAGTGGATTACGGCCATATTAAAGTATCTGTGTAAATGAAACTCTCAAATCTTCTGAAGGCATTAACATAGTGCAGAGAGATGCATTGACACAATAAAAATGCTTTGCTATAATGGGTCTCTCTTGCCTATTTTTGCTCTCTCTGAAAACTCCCTGACATTTTCATAAATGTCACCAATTTACATCATTCTCAGAGGACCTCTTCATGTAGTGGGGTTCATGGGTAATTAAATAACATCCACAACCTGCACCATTCTGACGCAGGTAGAGCCTGCGGAAGGGATAGAAACAAAGCAGGAAGAGGAGGAAAGTGTTTAAAGAAGCTGCGTGATAGATAATTGAGTATCTTTACAGTACACACATTGTCCTTCAGAGTGAAATGTATGTCCTGGTAGTGTGGTGTAGAGATTTGAAGAGTGGCTATCAATCTGCTGACCTTTTCACAGTCTTGTATTTCTGTCTATTTACCCTTCCAGAATACCAAAAGCACCCTTCTGCTTTCCATTCACCGGGTCAGCCTTTTGACCTCAGCCTCCAGATTTCAACCAGATTCCTAAAATGTAAAAGCACATATGCATATAAAGGGCATTACAGTGGTAAATTTGCAAGTTTGGAGATAGAATGTGGCTGGTCAGTTGCAGGTTAGTGCCGCACTAAATCAGCCTTTCTCTTTTATTTTGGCCTCTGTCTGCTTGCCTGGTTAACAAGACCACTGAAAAAGATCCTCATCCTTAACCTTTATGTCCTGTCATCATCAGCCACAATAGGTATTTGTTCTCCATGGGAGGTCAAACCTGATTACACAAGAACTGACTATATGTCCTGTCTGGTGATTTTTTTCTCCAAAGATAAATTACTGTAATTGTTAGCTTAGTCAGCTAACCATCTTTACATACACATGCACTGGTCTTTCACTAGTTGTGAGCACACTCTTTGACATAATGTATTCAATGCAAATCCCAACTTGAATGGTTCTAGCTACATGACAAAGATCTACCACTGTGTTTCCATTGCAAGTTATTTACAAAACTCTCTGTGCAAACTGACAGCAAGCTAGCACAGGTGTCTATGTGTCCATCAGTGCGAATACATGATCTAAGTAAATGAGTGAGAGTGACAAAGCGTTTTTTTTGTTTTTTGGTGGCAACCTCTTCAAATGACCTCATGTTGACACCACAGGCTCTGCTACCATCAGTGTGCTTATTTTCCCAAGGGTCTCGAGCTGTGTGGTTCTCTGCTTTGTCAGGGCTTTCTAGCTAAGATACTAATCTGTCTTCCATCAAGATTGCAGTCAGGCTTTTCTTTTGTTTGGCTTGAACTGTGCGGCCACTTGGGAAAGGCTTCCTGGGTATTATCTCCGTTCTGGGATATTCTCAGCCCTTCCTTGTGATACAGTATCAAAACAACACATTATACAGCTGCACCCCGCCCTGTTTCTCAAATCAGCACTGCTGACTATTAGGAAACCTCTCAATGTCGTCAATTCTCACTTCCTCTCTCAACACGTTCCCTGGTGCATATTTTTTGTCTTTTTACATTTTACTTCAGTGTCCTGTGGTGAGAAGACACCTGAAACACTCAAAACACCCACTGGCTCACAAACATGCTGATGAAATGACAGCGTGTATGAAACATAAACCTGTCAGATGAGAGACTGGTGTCAACCCTCCCTAGGCAATTGCCCTTTGGCTCTTAGTGACTATTGTTCGCCTGTGTTCCCAGGCACTGACATCTGGTGACAATGGCCACGGCGGGAAAGCGGAAGGAGTACTCACATGAACAAATACAGGCACACAAATAAACACACTTGCAGGCATCAGAGAAATAAACAAACTTGGGTGCAAATAGAACTGAAACAAAGGTAAAACGAAAAATTATACACATACATTTGGAAGAGCTGAAATTAATGATAACATGTAAACACACTTACATTTGCAGATGATTACACAAACACTCCCCCAGGCCTAGGAGGGGTGAATTACAGAGTGGCTGAGAGTGAAATGCACATTCACACACATCCACAGAGGTCTATGCAGAGGCACATACAACATTACACACAAGTCAGATGTGTAAGTGTTTGTTAAGAGTTTAAGGGACCACAGAATATCAGCACACACAAATATACATGCACATTCTGTCCCAGTTATAGGAGAAAGTTAGACATAGGCAGACATGAGAGACACATACACCCAGCATGTCTTTTCTCTTACTGGCACCAGCAACGACACACCAGTTACAATATTGTCTGCTTCTAGTTTCATGTTAACCTGTCATTTAATCACAGGGGCGTCAGACTGCTGTCTCTGTGTCTCCACTGCTCCACTGGAGGTGTGGCATGTCGCTCCTAAAACCTTGAAATAAACCCTCCCTCCAACTACCAGCCTCTGATGTGGGATGCTGCCAAATTAGCCAGTGGGGGCTTTGGGGCAATGTGTCTCCTCTGCAAATTAGAGAGGAGAGAGAGAGTGGAGGACCAGAAAGAGAGGGAGAGACTGCAGATTCAAAGAGCCGATGACCTGCATAGGAGGAAAGTAGTAATGAGGGTTGTGTAGAATGAGTTGATGGAGAAGTAGGACAAGAAAGACAGACATGACCTCATCCCTGCTCATTCTTTAGCCAGAGCAGAAAGTGTCATAATAACACTTGCACATCACAGAAAATAGGTGGTACTGGAAACTCGTTGTTGATCCATGCCTTACTCAAGACCAGTTTTAAAACAGGCTACATCTCTGTTGTGGAGCAATTCAAACTGTAAGCACAGGCACTATACAACTGGTTGGTGTGACATTTGCAACATGACACTTTTCCCTGTTTTGTAAAAACGTATTCTCGTAGGTAACTTAAATGAGTGAGAGTGGCCTTAAGGTAAATGAGAAGGTCAATGCCATGATTGTGCATATCAAACTTCACTAAACATGAAAAACCAATGATGATTGTGCTGCTAGTGAGTAGATTTCTGATTCTGTTTACTGTGTCATTGGCCTCATGGCCAAACCAGACTGCTGTAAAACACATAATAATTACATACTTTCATCTTTTAAGGTCAAAGTATTTCATAGAGTGATCTGATACTGTAAGTTTTAGCAAGTGTTACTCAAACAGGAGTACATAGTGCAGTTGTGGATCAATACACCTTTGGTGCTCTACCAAGTATTTATAGCATTTGTACAGTTTATGTAGGACTCAAACTACAGTTCTCATATTCATGTTATCCAGTACAACCATGTGACTCACTGGTGTATTTTGAAAGTTTTGGACGACAGTGGAGCTCTGTGAAACAGACAAATGAAGTATATCTGACTTTGGTTACATGCTGTACAACATACAATTTACAGATTTTACACTTTTATCTAATGTGGATATGTGGACTAAAGGAGTCTGGTATTAAACCAACAACCCTGCAGTTGGTGGATAATCTGCTTCATCTCTTGCATGTCTGATTAAGTAATTCTGATCAAAATGATCAGTTCTTTGACACTTTTTATGAGACCTTTTTAATCCTCGCCCCTACTAAATAATCATTCATGGTTGGAGATATTAAATACTGCCAAGTGTATTTATTTGTATTTTTGTCTTCAGCTAAAAGCGTTTGTCCCCACACAGAGACCCTCTGCTGCTCTCATCTTTCTTGTAGCTGTGCATTAGTAGCCTCGGACCACTAGAGACATCGTGGTGTGATGATTGGGTGCACTCAGAGAAACTGATGGAGAGGTGAGAAGAGGATCCAGAGGAGAAGAAATCAACAAAAACAGAGGAGAGAAGGCAGGAGATGCTGTGGGAATCCTCCCTCTGTCGTTTTCACACTGGCTTCCTGTTGTCATTGCTCCCATTTCCTGTCCCAGAGGAACTAATCTATACCTCAGTTCACACATCCCACAGTTCTCCTCTTTGTGTTTATTTTACCTCCTGCTATGCTAAATACATTTTTGTTGTAAATTGTGGTATTTTTGTCTGAATTCATGTGCAACAATAGATGGTTTCTCTGTCAGGAAACTGTATTGATCACCAGGTCCTTACATGCATATGTTAAGTCTGACCTTTCTCTTGTTAAACTCCTGTTGTTTACCAATCAAATGGTCATGCAGGAGCAGGTGACTGATTTGATCGAGTCAACACAATGAACCACCTACACCCCCATTCTTATCTTGCCCTCTTCCTTTTTTTGTTTCCCCAGTTACTTCTTCCTTTCTCATTCCACCTTCCTCCCCCTCCAGAATCTGTCTGTGAATGTCCCCCGCTTCTCCCCTCTGTGGTTTTCTGTCTG
>OMLM01009331.1:200931-221300 GCA_900302695.1 Helostoma temminkii
GGGGGGGTTGTCGTAACTTTTCTTAGGGTCTTTGCTGATTTCATTAGTTTTATTATTGGGAGACTTACACCGTGGCAATCCCATTAGGATAAGACGGGGCCCAGCAGGATAGGGCGGGCTGCTTGTGGGTGTCTGGTGTGTATATGTATGCAAGTATATGGTGCAGGCATCCTGCAGGATAAGACACTAAACTTAAGCATGGCTGCATCTACCCAGATTGCCAGAAGGTCTAAATTATAAATGTCTCAGATGTATATTTGCTGTTCAACTTTAATAACTTCATATTTTATTTATAAAAATGGGCAACCTGAATATGTCATAACTGAAAGTCAGTCAAACGCCACTGGCTGATACCAACAATGTAAAGTTTACTGACAATTCTCCAAAATTTTTAGAAATTAAAATGAGCTTTAAGTTACGTTTATTGTTGCTTTCTGATCTGATAAATGGAGTTTCCAAACTGACCAGTTACGAAAATGAATATTGTTAGCTGTCACTATAAATAAAGGTGACAGATGATTCATTTTGCATACTGCATGTGTCGTCTTTCAATGCACAGTCCATAAAATCTCTTTTTGCACACCAACATAAAGGAGTAAATACATTATCCTCATGTGACCTTCTTTTAAGGTAATGTGCTGCATTTGCCTTTAAAACAAATCTCAAATTTGCATGTTGTGGGTCCTTCTGATCAGACCTATTGAGCTACAAAAAATATGTTTTCATAAAAGTATATGGAGCCTGTTGAGAGACAATAGGTCACTTGATGTTTTTAGTTCCCTTCACAGTTTACAGCCATGTGCAAAAGTTAGTAGCTCACGTTTACTTCAAATCACTTCTGCTAAAGGTGGGTCTACAGGCAAGTAATCATGGATGAATTGTGAATTTGAAAAGCTGTAGTAGTTTTTGCACAACTGTAAAGAGCGGAGGTCACAAATGAGACGCTAGAAGCTCAATTGTTGAATTTAGAATAGCCAAAAAGATGTAGGCAGATAATGGTGTAACTGATGTAACTATGACGTAACTAACCACTTCTAGTTGGTCGACTCTTTATCAATACGTTGCTCACAGTGGGACAATGCAGGGCGGGTGGACACTTAATTCTCATATGTGGTGTGACAAAATGCCTGATAAGGTCTACAGTGAGCCTTGCATTGCAAATAAATCTTATATATCTTCTACACACCTACAGTCAGCTCACTAATGTTTTCACTTAGTTTGCCTTATTAGTCTTATGGGCACCTCCTTCACTTTCATATTGGTTTTGTTTCACCTGTTAGGATCAGACAATTGGCCTCATGAGTACATGCATTACTAAACCCAACTTTAACCAGAGCAACTGAAGTCACAACACTATTTAAGTCCATATAATCCCTGCTACCTTAGCTGCCCTCTAATGAAGTCCTTTGAGAAATGCTTTCCGTTACCATGCTGCCCATGAATCAGTGCAGACTCGCTTATAGGGACTGAACCATAACTTAATGTTCACAGTGGCTGTGATAACTACACGTATGCTTGTACACTCTCTAAAAAGCAATGCACATCAGTTTATTTATATAGCACCAAATCAGAACAGAAGTTATTTCAAGGCTCTTTACAATGTAAGGTTCAAGACCTTACAGATTTAAACAAAACAACTACGTGGCATTATATAGAAAACCCAACAAATCCCCCTCTGAGCAAGCACTAGGCAAGTGGAAAGGAAGAGAGAGAAGTAAGGAAGAGAAAACACATACAACACAATACACATACAATAAAGGTTTAGAAGAGCGAATAGAACACAAACACTTTATTTGCACCTGCAAGGCTCCAGGTGAAAGGTATTCAGGTAAACTGCATATGATTTATCTAACAAATGGTCCTGCTGACTCAGCACCTTGTCTAGTTTTACACCACAAGAGAGCAAAGTTCTTTGCTCTGTGTTTATATGACGACTAAATGAATCTAGAAGCAATGTTGTTTCACAATTTCTAGAGAAATTTGTCTCTTAGCTGTCATTTACAGCCAGATCTGTTGGCTTACTTCTATCTCTGAGGAACATAACAGGCAATGAATCCTGTGAATCAAGTGAGGGGTATGAACCTCAGTGACCTCTTTACAACATCATCATCATGGTGCTGAACTCTCTCACTGCACTCATCATCCAGACAGCTTAAATGTCCCATTTAGAATCCTTCACATGGGATATCTGTGTGTTTGTGCATGTGTCTCATTGAGACATAAGGGAATGCGAACACATGTATAAACACATTAAATTCATACATTCCACAGATATTTACATACATTACTACTTACTGATACAGACTCAGATCCATATACATGCTTATAGCCTTATATGCTTATATGACAAGCAGCAAACACAACAATAAACCCCTCGCTCATATACTCATCACTGTAGCGGCTAAAGCCTCATACTTGTAATAATTTAGAGTTGCAGTTAGTAAAATAAATGACTTTCCTGCCAATAATTTGGTGTAACAGGATGCCTGGCTCACATGAATGATGCAAAGGAAATGCACTACGTGTATTGTTTGCTGTGATGGGTGGCAGAGCCCAAGTAAACCTACAGAAGAAGTTGCAGGCAGTTAAAACTGTCAATAATGAAATTAGGTTTGGGACTGCAACATGCTGTGTGTTATCCTCTTGGTAACCATGGAGATTTGTTATGTAGTATGTTAACATAACATAATATAGCTGCAACTACATTACTTACAAGTTTACTTGTATATAAATGTAATTTTTAGATAGAGGGTTGTGACATCACATTTTAACATCAGCTGCACAACATTCATCTAATGGTCAGAAACTAATAATAGAAGATTTGCCATTGGTGCTAATGAACTGAACTGATATATATCAGATATGAATGTCTTTACTGGTTATTTGGAGGTAATGTTTTGTGTTTGTTTTCATCTGCTCACAGTGAAAAAGCTTTTTGTCTAAAGTGTGGTAATGTCAAGTAAATTGTGCCTAGCTGTACTACCATTATATCTCATCTTAACTCATTTTTATTAAACCAATGATTATTTGAAAAATTAAGATATTTGTTTTATTGCCCTACAATGGAGATATGGTTAGCAGTTAGCAGTTGGCTGTTTCTGGGTAAGTAGGTCCAGGATGGGCCTCCAGCAAGGCAGAGGCCGAGCCAAACAATGGGAGCCAAAGAGAAAGAGTGGTGGAGAGGGTCCTCCAACCTCTCCAGCCAAAACTAGGTCTTCCATTCACTGAACTCTTCTCCACAAACAATAGGGCTGGACGGGGTGAGTGAGTAAGTGAATGAAGGACTGAGTGAGGACGTTATGGGCATGTTGAGATTGCCAGTGCCAGGCAAGCAGGTGTATAAATGTTTAAGGCACGTGTGCACGAGCGTGCTCTACTTCTCTCTGAGAGGAAGAGATCTACATAATCTGTACACACAAACACACACTCATGCACACAAACACAGCCTGAAGGAGCCCCTATAGTCGAGCTTTGAAGGTTCTCTGCAGTCTAAATGTGTATGTCTCTCTAATTAACATCTCTGCTTTATCAAAAGCAAAGGGCTCTCCACTATTCATCTCCCACTCTTACAGTCTGTGAATAGTGATTTAATGACTATTGTTCAACCCTGTGGCCATGAACTCTTCTTTGTGATTCTTTAGTCCAAGGGAGGCTTTGTAAAAAAAAAAAAAAGGTGGAATAGGCTTTTAGTATCCCATTTCAAATGTCAAATGTCACTTTTTTCCACTGTTTCATTATATTTTTTTATCTTTGGACAATAAAATAAATTAGAAGTTATACCACAGGTGTTGCATTTTTTCTCCCTTTTCTTTTTTGACTGTGCACCATGTTTGATATACAAATGTACAAGTCTTAAATACAAGTCTCAAGTCTTATGGTTGAAAATGCCTTCGGTGAGAAGTTGTCTGTTGAATAATTCACACATTATCCTTTAGGCGGGAGTCTGGTCTTTTTTTCCCTAACAAAGTCTGGGCAGAGACAATAAGCTATGAGAACAAATTCGGCAAGTCAATTGGCAACTCCCAGGCAAACACAGTCAGTCATTGTGTGCTCAGAGTGATGGGAGAGACTGAGGAGAAGAAAGAAGAGGAAAAAGTTGATATTTCGTAGTGAGTGTGTGAGAGGAGGGGCAGAGCTGACAGAGTCAGCTGCACAGGAAAAAACTGACTGTGTCAATATGAATCCTTTCTTTCTTTCTTTCTTTCTTTCTTTCTTTCTTTCTTTCTTTCCACTGACAGAGAATGGTGAGATCTCTTCCACCTTAAAGAAAGTTGTAGTTTGTGGTTGTATATGTGAAGGGGTGTGTAGAAAAGAAATGGGGTAGTTATCCCCCTCCTTAGACAAAGGGCGCAGATGGCTGGCCTTCCTCAGCTTTGGGGTGGGGTGGCACAAGCAGACGCTTACGACTGAGCACTGTGGCCTCCCATGGACTTCATTTCAGTTCCCCACTGAAAGAGACGGCAGACAGGGGGGCCCTGCATATAACAAGAAGGGCTTAGAGTCCACAATCTCACTGAGCCCTCCCTTTTAACGCCCTGATGCCCCCTCACCACTGGCCTATGACCCTTGCTCCTCACCAGGTCACATGCAGTTACAAAGTGGGGAGGAATACCAAAGCAGAGGGAGGACAGAAGAAACATGAGTCTAACACAAACTGGCCATAAAACAGGATGTTTAAAGTACTTTTACTGTAATGAAAGAGACATAAGAGGCTGGTTAAGCTTCCTTATCTACCATACGGTTGATAGCTGCAAAATGTGATGTTGTTTTTCTAACTATTTTTTGCTCTACTTTAATATAGAAACACAATCCCTAACTTGACCCAGAGTTAGCCACCTTGTTTTGCTATGGTAACCCAGTTCAGATAGCTTGTTCCTATTTTGGGAGTCCACTGGGATAACATTATCCACAGATAATCTGCAGGTGATTATCTGCGGTAGATAGGGGAGAGAACAGGGGAGGTACATTCATAATTCCTATGTAATACACATCACATATTCCCTTTGACCCATTGACCCATATTCAGCCTTATAGATGGAGGAGGCTATATTGTGATATGGAAAGGCTTACAATGGCTTATCTGGAAGGACCTCAGACACAGTAAGGCGCTTGTGCCCCTACTCCTGATCCAGGAGGATTTGACCACAATGTGTGCATTATAATGGGGTGTATGTAGGCACTGTGGCAGTTGTCCCATAGACTGTACAGAAAGTAGCTGTGTGTGTGTTACTCTAAGAAATGACGCAGGGAACACAGTTTGCACGTGTGTGTATGTAATAAAGCTGAGAGAAAATATTGTTTGCCGGTCAAAGAGGGTGTGTGTAAGTTAGTGTGTGTTGTGCAAGTGTGTGCCAGTGGGAACTGTTTAAGTGTGAAATGTATAGAAAAGAAAAAAAGTGAATGTGTGTTTTCTGAGAACATATGCACTGTGTGTATATGTAGAGTTCCTGTGGAGGCAGGAGAACATGCACATACGTATTAAACATTTATACAAAAGCACACCCAGATTCAGATTCTGAGTATGTACCACGTAGTACGAGTGAACCGGTGCTTACTTGCGTGAGTATGTGTGTGCATTGTAGAATAAGATGGATAAAGGATGGATTGTTTTCAAGGTTGTGTGCATGAAAACAGAAACTGGGAATGAAGTAGAAGAAGCGCATACTGTAAATAAAGGTTTTGTATTGCACTTGCATAGTACAGTATGTGTGTGTGAGTGTAGCATTACAGTGCAAAGGGGTGAAGCTCCGGTTAGTAGTTGGTGAATGGAGGTCAGTGTGTCTCCTGAATAGCGGGGGACAGAAAGGAAAACATGACAGATAGAGGATGAATCAACAGTTACTCCCCACATCTCTCCCTCCCTCTCTTTCACTGCTTTTCTCCCTTCCTCCGTTTAACTGTTTACTCCCTCCATCCCCAGCTAAAGCCACATTTTAAAGCTGGACAACTGTCCTCTAACCAGCAGTAAACTGAAAGAAAAATACTTTGTTGCTGCCGAATCTCACAAAAATGAAACTCACTGCAGTGCATTATTGTAATACAGAAGGTGATCACTGCTGTTTTAAATGTGAGGATAAAATTGCCACAAAATATATATTTGGTCAAAAAAAGACATCAAATCTAAATAAAAATATGCATATGATTTATGATAAAAAACCATAAACTACAATACAGAAAGAAATAACATGTGGAGACAAAAGAGCAATCTGAAAATGTCAACTTAAAAATAACCAATAGGCAATCAGTAGTTACAAGCAGCTCTTCAACAAAAGGCAGTAATCCTGCATGCTTGATCTTTGAGTGAATGGTTCCTAAACTGATGTGTGACTGTGCTCCACACCTGTGTTAAATGTGGATCACAAATTGCTTAGTTCTGGTATGAAAGGGTGAACAGATGTGGGCTGAAATCTGTGCATGATCCCTCATCAAACATAGTGTTTTTGTGTGAAAATGGTGTTAGCCTCATTGGCAAATAAAGCTGATTTCCCAAGAGAGAAGCATGAAATTGTGCAAATTCTGCCAACAAATGTAATTACCATAAATTAGTTTTCCAATTTTTATACAATAACAATAACTGTCACACATACTAATCTTATAATATACTTTGAAACTATAAAACTCTCCCTCTTACGTCATGTTGTGCTTTTTATTTTATAATTGTTTTACGAACTAAGAAGGGTGCCTGCATTGTATGTTTTTGTATTATGATGTCAGCCTGTATATTTTCCACATCAACTCACCTTCAGGGTATTATACATGCAAATTTACTGCAGAGGAAACCTGATGCACTAATATTCATTTTAAGGATGTATCTGTCAAAAGTATGAATCATGGAACTGACTCTAAACCACTCACTGCAGGCAGGAGCTTAACAAAGAAGACAAAGACAAAGTTTGTGCTGTATCTGTAGTCATCCAGCGCTTCTCTGCATCTCACATCTTTGCTCTGTCTGCTACACCTTTCTTCCCCTGTGCCCTTCATCCACTTCTTCCTCTTTTTTTCCCTTTCTCGCCTCGGCAGAGAGATGGTCACTGGGGACTCACACTTCTGTCTCTCCTCCCTCCTCCTTTCAAAATTCCCCCACTGTTGTTGTTGCCCTCCAAATCTCTGCAGGCAGACTATGGAGAGAGTCAGAGATGCAGACAGAAAGAAATATACTTCTGCCTCACCTCCCAACCCTTCTCATCTCATTGTTCCCCTACTGTTGTTGTTGTCGCCCTCCAAAACCTCTGCTGGCAGGCTACACAAACATAGACTGAGATATAGAAGCAAAGTAGAGGGAGAGGTATGGGAGTCTTCTCAACAGGGGGATAGCTCTCAAGATGGCAGGAAATTACCCATGTTGTTTTTCAGTAATCCTTTTTTAATATCAGGTTTTGGGATAGGGGAGGTTAGAGGATTAGGAGGTGGGAGGCGAGAGAGAGAGAGCAATGGAGAGAGACAAAAGAGGGATCCAGCCCAGACAAAATGATTGGTGGCTCCCAGGGGGATGATATGGTGTCAGTGTATACATAACACACATCTCAAGTTCAGAAAATGAATAACATAATGACACTCACACTGTATGTTTTTGCAGCTCAATTATACCATTTGTATTCACCTTTCTTCAACCGTCAACTAAACTGCAATCAGGACGACTTTTTCCTGAGAAACATAATTGCAACAGTTGCAAAATTCTAACACAAACATGATTTGTTTCTAAACCCAACTAAAGTATTTATTATGCCTAAACCTAATCTCGCACAGGACTCTGATCTTGAAGTCGGGTCGAGCTACAGTCTACTACACACACAAATAATTCAGCATGAAAATCCACTCCTTGAGTAGATTGTAATTTTAATAATTGTTGGCTTTCAACATTCCCTAATGATACTGTATATAGGAATTATAAGTCCTGTTATTCTCCATGCTTTCCGAACATTTTTCAAAGCTACTCCAATCATTGTTTATATTAACGATGGCTCAAATCCCATGTAATGTAATGTGAAAGGTCACCTACAGAGAATGATCACCCGATCCCTCAGCTCTGTTGAACTGCTTTAGCCTCTGTTGGTTTTCTGGTCTGCTAAATGATCCCTTCAACCTCATTTCCAGTGGCAGCTGTTTAGAAAACGCTGTAAGCGTGTTCTAACTTCCCAGAGCCATGTGACAAAAATATTAGCAACTAAGTGGTAAAAATAGTGGAAACTTAGCAGTGAAAGAATGATATTTTTAATCAGAAACTGGTGACAAAAACAAAGCTAAAATTAAAATAAATCTTACACTTAAAGTACCTTCGGTAGGTGGCCAGAGGCATTGTTCTAAGTTAATGTAATGTAACTGTTTGTTGTGCCACTTGCATTATTGTCATAACATATAAAGTGATGACAATAATGCATCCAAGTAGCAGTGGTTTTCTCCATTCAGATATTCATTAAAAACATTTGAAGCAGTTTTAAAGCTGCAGTAATAAATATTTTTATATCAACAACTGTTCAACAACAACTATTGGATTAATATAACATGAAAAGTGTCACCAAGTAAGAAACCTCTAGTGCAAGGCCACATTCAAGTTTTTTTTAAACTGCAACAGAAGATAAAACAGGTGTTGGCAGGATAACTTTTCAGTGTTGTTCAATCCCATCTGTGAGTGTGTGCTTTGATAATAAACTTTAAACACACTCAATCCCTCCCAGCCCCAAACACTTCATTGTCTCAACAGTACATGAAACAACATCATCCACCACATCCACCACAGTCTCTGAATGCAGACTCATCCCCTGACTCTGTAGTCTGACTTAGTTTTAGCTATCATATTATCATCTCATAATGAATAAACTCATTGTTTCTGAGTTTAACTGCCCACACCTTCGCTGTTGTGATTCCCTTCTACTGTTGTCACCAATCTGTTAATAATCTAAACTTAAACAAAGAGTGATTTTTGCAGTTGCATGTAAACTAGAGAAATAAATCAAATGCTAATGAATGCTAATGTTGCAATTTGCTACATGTTTAACACTTAATAAAGTGATCATAAGCCAGCAACTGAAATAGTTTTTAAAAAGTTTTAATTTAAAATATTTTTTTCTGCACTATCCAAGACACACTTCTCTTCAAACTAGATAAGATGGAGTAGTACTCGTGAAGGGGAGAAGGAACTGCCTTCCTTCTCACCCATTAATCAGTGTCATTTAACGTAATCTAAACCTCCCATTAGCGTCCCATTGTAGAGATAGTGGGAGGATCAGCCCACATGACACAACTCATAGCCTGGTTGTACCTTACTGACCCCCTTTATGGCAGGCATCTATGCTACTCTCCATCTCCCCTGCCCCCATTTATTCAGTGGTGTGTGGCAGATAAAGAAAGGGAGGAAGAAAGGGAGGATGGGAAAACAAAGAGAAAAATACAATGTCTTCCCTGAGGCATTGTCAGCAAACATGTACATGACTCTCTTTTTAAGATGCCTCATGACCCTGGTGCATAGTGAACAGGTGATATATGCCCCACACAACACACACACCAATCCTGAGGGCATTATTTATCCAGATGATTGTTGAAACATCAGGAACACAAGACAAAATCCAGTTAATCTTAGTAAACACTGTGAAGTCTGAAAATCTGTAACAACCAGGTTCAGTGATGATTTATGTGTACACCTTAAGCGTTCAGCTTTCCTTGGATTTTTCCTTAAGTTCAGGAGTTCAGGAAGTTTCCAGGGTGTGTCTAGTTTAAGCGACAGACTCTCACCACGGGAATCAAACTGCTCCGTAGCACAAGCTTTTTTTCATTCAGCATGTTTTTATGTAATAAAGCATTGAACTTGACTTTAAATGTTATATTCTGTTTTATGTGAAATAAACCTAAATGGTACTATAGAGCAAGAAAACACATTTTGCTTATGCATGCAACTAAAAGTACATGCTAATATTGGCATGACTCCATTGTCTGAATGGATTAGGCTAGACAATCTCTAAACAATTTCATCATCAAAGTGCAGTGCAGTGACACAAGATTTAAAAATTTACCAAAAGTCACAAAAAATTAACATTAAGTGAAACGCAAATTATAAGTGGTACAATTGTGGTTTAACACTAAATGATTCTCCTGAATTCTGGAAAACAAATGATCATTGATATTAGTTATCAGACATATAACAAAAAAGCAAGCGGTGTAACTTTTTACAGAGGAGATTCCCTTTAAATCTAGTTATACAACTTGATATGTGTTTTTATTTTCTCAGCTGGAAGGATGCAATAGGGGAAACGTGATTGTTTTGTAGTTCCACCCTTTGTTGCTGATAAATCGCAGTAACTAGTTGCACATACAGGACAGAATAATTGTTAACAGACTGATAAGTGTCACTTATTTTACATACATACTGCTATCAGCTTGGTCTTGATGAACTATAGGTAGTGCACTGGCTACATCTGGGTTTTCTTCACTGACCGACTTTCATAACTTAGGGACACAATGAAGTTGAATGCTGCATCCTGAAGAGCTATGTCAACAACATGACAACATGAAATCAGTGGCCGAAACATAATTTATAAAACCGATGTTTTCAACATAATCAGTTTGTTCTGTTCAGTATGATCTCAGAGTTTTACTTTTCAATCTTGTTGATGAGTCTGAATGTACAATCAAACTTTCCCAGCTTATTAACGTATTCAGACGAGACAACTGACATATGAATCACAGATTAGTTCTTTAATCATCAAGACATGGCTGAAGACTTTGTTGTGTCCCCTAAAAGTTGATTCTGAAAAAATGACACTGCTGCTTGTCGGCAAAACTCAAGGATAACACTGCTCATCAGGTTTCCTTGTCTTAGTTTCTAGAATAACACCAATAATCACTGTCGTTCATTAAATGTTACCACTTAAAGATTAAGGGATAATAAGTGAGATCTTTTCTGCCCTTTAGCGCAAAATGAGCATTATACATCTTCAAGGATTTGACAGAGCAGTTGATCAATAACAGTGACTCTACAAAGTAATAACTACCAACAAACACACACACACACACACACACACACACACACACACACACACACACACACACTGACTTGCGATTTCACCAGCTCAGTGATGGAGGACAGGGTTATGAGAAGACCACTGTGTACTTTAGCTGACTTTAGCCAATAACGTTAGAAAAATGACATTCCCAAGCGTTCCTTGCTTTTGTAGTGAATGTAGTTGCAACTGGATTATATTTGCTATTGTTTGCATAATGTTTACATAATGATTCATAATGTTGACAGTCAACATACAACAGTTAATGTGCAGTACAATAACAACTATGGTCATTATGAAAGTATTAAAGTTTTTAATAGACGATAGCTTAATGACTTCCGACATGTGAAGCTTTAAACAAAACCACAGTCATTCTCTAACTTCAATCTTAAAATATTTTGTTGCCTAAATCTAACTACACATTGGACTGTGGACTCAAACTCCTGCCTGTGGTCTCACAGTCCTGCACTCTGAACGCCCTCCATTCACCCCAACTGACCAGTTGCGGCTTGTTTCCATTAATAAATGTCGAGCTCCTTTTGATTTATATTACGTTGTATCATAATAATTGTTATGCGATTATGTCAGCTCTAAAAATGTAATCACGTTTGAAGTTTAGCTTTTTATGGGAATGTAACTTTTAGGAGACGTGTTCTGCTGATTACTAGTAACTGGGACCTTCATTATTGCAGCAAATCTATGCTTGTAGAAAGAAATCAACTAGGGCAACAGATTACTTGATAGTAGTATATACAATGTTAGTAGCATGAGTGGAAACCTTGCTTAGCTTTGCATAGACCCTGGAATCAATGTTTTCTGTCTTAAGGCAACAAAATAATCAACAAATTATATTTTCTTTAAATCGTTAAAGTGTAAAAATTATGGGAAGCTATAGCTGTAACCTTGTACTGCACAGACAAATTAAGTTACATCAATCTTTTCTTCTACTTTAACACTTGGCAAGTAGGCAGATTTTCCAAAAATGTCCAGCATATTTTATTTTACCTCACAGTGGAGCTGCACTCCAAAATGTACCGCAAGCTTGTTGTATGACTGTGACTGTGTGTGGGTGGTCCCGTGGGGTATTCACTCAGGCTCAGACCTAACTGACACCTTATGTTGTTTATCAGTCCTTAATTCATCCCAGTGGCATCTGCACTGCAGTCTCTGGTAGCTGTGAAGCTCACAGTTGTGGGGTGTCTAGCCGGGTATGTTGGGATGGGGCAATGGTGCTTGTGTGTATGTGGAGGGGTGTGGGGGTTGTCCTGAAAAAAAAACCCTATCATGATTTCCAAACTCAGCTAGCAGAGCATCCATCTGGATGCAAGTAGGTTCATTGTTTTGACAATCACAGCATGGTGCTGTCTGGAGAGGAGAGGAGAGGAGAAACCCCTATTCCCTCCTTTAATTGAACCAAACATGCAACTGGACATACAACCAAAGCTTAATGAATAAATCAGTACACTACAACGCTAAATCTACCTGGTGGTTTTGATTTCATGGTGAACAGAGATCAGAATGTGAAACATTTACCTATCGACAGGTGTCACACAGAGCACCATTTTTTTTGTACAGGGCTGTGTAGCTGGAAACAGGCAGAGCGCCCAGGCTGACCCCTGTCTACCATATGCATTAACACCAGGTGGTTATTTTCCACTTTCCTTGTTTCCCTCTTGTGTGCAATATGGGAAGAGCAATGTGATAAAGAGATGAAGTTTCATTGATCCCCATCCTGCCTTCCCCAAAGTAATCAATAGCTTTATCTCTTATATTGTTATTTGTTTTTCCAAATGCATGAGTTAAAAAGTATAACATGATCTATAACTAACAAACATTGTGTACATCATAGTGAATTGTTGTGGAGCCAATGAAAGCGTTCATCTCTCCACAGTCAGGAGAAGGACAAAATGCACTGAGTCACAGGATTGCTCATACTGTTTAATTGTTCATATCAGGAGCGTTGCCAAATAAAGTGCAGTACGGATATCACATTCACTGACGACAGCATTACAGGATTGTAGATACTATATATGGAAGCTAAACCTAGCAATGTGTAAAACTTAGATGACTCCAGATAAAGGCAAAGAGGAAGTGAGGAGGAAAAATGGGACCAGCTCAATTTCTCTTATCTGATTCCGTCCAGATTCTCCTGATGTGTCTCTTAATGGGCCACGGGAAAGTCTGCCTTAAATACTACATAGCTGTCAGGACAGTTCACTACAATTACATAACTTCCTACAACAATTTAGGTATTCAGTCAATTGTCAAACTCAACTTATGTTGATGTATTTTTAGACAAAATGTTGACGTTGAGTTTTATTGTTTTACACAGCAGAGATCAATCACGGAAGGAAACTCAGCTTAGTGTATAAATAGCTGAGAAATTCATTTTGTTTAAATATAGCTTGTTTCGCATCATAAATTGAAACTGAAATTGAGAAAGTAAATTTTGGCGGTACCAGCAAAAGGATAGGAAAGTAGCCAAATAAAAATAAACTCTGGTTCTATGTCAAAATGTCAAACTCAAATGTCAGATACTGAAAAACCAGAGACATCTTACAGGGAAGTTAGCACATACTATCATGATGTAGAATTTACATATATAGTTTTTCATGTGAGGACATACAGTACTGTATTCAGTCAAGGCACAGTGGCTGCTCATTTCCATCCATCACCATTCAACACGTTTTGTGAAGCTTGTTTCCAACAACATGAAACAAACATACATGTGGTGGCAAATAGTCCAGTTGATTTGGATACCAGAGACTCTCTCTATACAGTGTAGGTAGAGAACGCACAACCATTATTTAAAGCAGTGGTTCCCAAACATTTTGCTTTGGTTTTCATGAAGAAAAAGTTGTATATGGCCTTTATCTAAAACCCTGGGGATGTGGAGTTACAGTAGGAAGAAATGATATTATCAGACCTCTGTTCCCAGCTCTTCATCACTGATTGCAGATGGTGACTCAAAGCTAACGTAGGTTTTGACAAAGAAGAATGGAGGGATGTCTTTGCCACCTTTGGCTGATTAATATTGATCCTTGGTTTTAAAACCCTCCATTCCAGATCAAGTGTGTTGAGTAATTTTCCCTTGACAGATTTGTATGTAGGATTGAAATATTTCTTCAGAGGAAGAAACTATACAGTATGTAACAAAAATGATTAAACTGTTGTTATTGAACTGAAAAATAAACAATATTTTGTGTAGCAGAATTTATTTATTTCCTGCATCAGTAATCATCTCACAACCACTAGTAGAGGTCCTGGGCCTGATACTGGGAACCACTGGTTTAACCACGAGTTCACAAATGCACAAAGAGACATATATTAGTTATAGATATTAATATGATAAATATTTGCTTATGTGCAGGGTACATCATTTTGAATGTACTACATATGTAGTGTCTGGACAAACATCCCTTTCATACTCTTTACCATGGCCATAGGTACAATTTGAACAGCTGATTTGTCAAAAGTGTCAGTGTGCTCACTCTCCACTTGACATCAGTTTTGTCAAGTGCGTCAACATTTTCTGTCATAATTGTCACATTTCATTTGCATTTTCTTCGTCATTGGCACAAATGTGTCATAACTTCCTGATTAAACTTTTCAAGCATACAATATATTCTCTATATTCATTCTCATTTTTTAAATTATCATGAATAAATATAAAAAAGGCACACAGACGTACTGTATTGCAGCTTCTATATAAAGCTCTATACTGTGAAAGCATTATAAAAAAATGCAGCACTAAGCTTATCAACCTGTGAATGTCGATGTTGTGATTTAATGCTCGGTTCACTATAATGGTACAAAGTAAAATGAGTGTGTATGGATTATGTGGAACTTAAACGATGACACAGATCGTGATGAACAAACATGGAAAATGAGCTTCCGTTTCTTAAAATACAATTTTATTTGTGAATTTACACTGATTAGCAATACATCTAAAAGCAACTCCATTAGATAACCATTTATATAGGATTTCACAGGTCACAAAGTAGCTTGGCTCATTCTGGCATGCCAAAGCAAAACTTATTCTTTTTTTTTTTTTAAACAGAAAAAGGTGGATAGAGAGGCATTAGTAAAGCAAGGTGCAATCAGAAACAGAAGGAGAAAATAAGAAGGATGCAGTGCACATTCAGTTCATCTGAAAGCAATAATGCTCATAAAATGGTTATAATAAAGAAAGGCTAGTGATCTCTGCAAACTAAAAGAAAAAAGTGTACTGCAATACAAATGGAGGATGAAAAAAAAGAAACTTTTCAGGAGAGATGGCATGAAAAAAACAAACAACAAAAAAAAACTGTCCAAATGATAAAACATGGTGTGTTAGTGTCAAGTTTTCCTTACCTCGTGCCCCATCTCTACTACACACACATATGCACTTCCATTTGCAAACTCACACCCCCCTTTTCCATTTTTCAGCTGTGTGACCTTAGTTGTCGCACAGAACCGAAAGCTATCGTTTAACACAGCTTAAGATGTGTCCCTAAACCCTCCCTCCCTCTAAATCCAATACTTCACATTGCTAGTTGGGATACTGGTACATCTGGTTAACTGCAGGGGGGAGGATATGTGGCAACCCATCACACTTTGGCTTTGCAAAGTTCAACTGTGGGTCATCCAACATTTACAACATGATTGTGTTTACTAGAGTAATTACATGAGTTGAACCCATAGAAACTGAAATGACAACCCGAGCTCACAGAAAAAGAAAAGAATAAAACAGTCTTCCTAATAATTTTCCAGTTCCATGAGGATATGAATGATAAGTCAAAGCAAGGAAGTGCAGCTGCTGTGAATATAGCTACTTATAAAATAGTTTTTGGAAGCCTGAGGAGTCTGCAGTCATTGGGGTGATTTAACAGGAGTCTTAAAAGGGTCCTTGACGCCCGAGCAGGCGATAATTGCGACCCTTGTCTCATTAAAAAAAGGAAAAATTACAATATGGCTTTCAAACACACACACAAACAAAGTTGTCACCGCTCCGCACAACCCATGGTTCGCAATTCAGCTGGCGACTGCTGTTGGCTTGACGAAGTACGTCAACACTGCACTTCGTTTTTTTGTGTGTTTTTTTGTTGATTCGAGAATCAAGCTCTTTATTCATGTGTGACACCAATGAAAGTGATTTAATCTCCAATGACAACTTTTCTTTCCATCTTTGTACGACTCACTTTCTGGGTCCTGGCCTTCCTCTATACCTTGCTTTCTACTTGCACATCTTTTAACAAATCACTTCACAATCTCCTTCACTGGTGAAACCACCTGCAACTGAAATTTGTTATATACCACAAGAAAAGTGCAGCACAATAAAATAAAAAATATATAGTTAAAAATCTATAGCCAACAAATCCAGTTTTCATACATTTGTTATATAGTAAATTTGTGTACTCTGAAGATTAGAATATAATTTGAGAAATCAGGCATCACTACAGAACACAGTCAGCCATATAAATTCTTGCAAAAAGAGAAAACATGCGTAACATCTGTATTCTCTGTAAAAGCTTACAAATGAGTAGAAAACAGATCTGACTCATACCAAATTTGTGCTCAATAAAAGAATCAAATTTCATGAGATGAAAAAGGAAACAACAACAGAGATGCTTTACTAAAATGAGATTGTTGTTTTCATTCTTCTATTTACTTTTGGCAAAAAAAAAACAAATATTGAGATGAAGAGAAGAAATGAAAATGCTACATAAATGTTCAGAGTGGGTAAGTGGCTCTTTGAGCTTATTTCAGGTTAGTTGCGACAGACTGCCAGACTTTGTCCTAACTATCTAGTCCACTCTGGAAACCCTTTAATTTATCTGCAGTTCAACCATGTTAAGCTAAAATGAAGCTTTGCATCAGAAGCCTGTAGCTATAAGAGCTTGAAGAGTGTGAGAGTGTGAAGTGGAGAGAAAACTTCTCTCACTGTAAATAAAATCAGCACAAACCCGGTGGTTATTTTTCTGAGGCCAGTTTTCCAGTGTGACTTCAAATTTAACCTCTCAGTTGCCTATGCAGACTCAGACCAGGGAGTCTGACGGGGAAAAAAGGTTATGTTTCAACGTGTGCAGTTTTACAACAGGTCACAAACTAACAATTTCATAAAATAATTTTGATACAGTTTCAAGTTCTGATTTCAACCTGGGAAACAACTCAGAGGAGAAGCCAGTTACTCAGGATCTACATAAATGGCCTCAAATGACACCTAGCTTCCAAGAAGCCTTGTTAGACTACTGATCAGGTGTGGAGGAACCCAACACCTGCCTTCAGTTATCCTATATCTGCTGCAGTTTTAATATGTGGACTCACGTAACCACCCCCAAAATGTCCCCGACAATCTTCTCTTTTTGCAGAAGGAGACATCTTTTCTTTCCTTTTTTGTTACCAACCAAATTCATGGAATTTCTGTATCCTCTCTTCTGCCTGTTGCACATAAAAACCTTTAGCTAAAAAAACTCTAATAAAACTTACAAAAAAGAAAACGGAGACGAAAAATCACGTTAAACAGAAAAGGTGGCTGCCGCCTCTCTTTCTTCTTTTACACAGACAGTCATCCTGTCTGCTGTGCCCCTGCCGCCCTTAGGCCTCCGTCTTCTCCTTCTTTTTGTTCTTCTTCAGGAAGGATGGGGTGCGGAACTTCTTCTTCTTCTTAGTGTTGGGGGACTTTGAGGGCGAGCTCTCGGGGGACAGCACCTCCTCGATCTTCTCGCCGGAGCGCACCGTGATCTCCACGCTCTCCACGCTGGTGGTGAGCTGGCTGACGCGCTTGGAGAGCTCCTCGTCCATGTCGCCGTGGTCATCTTTGCCGTTCATCAGGCTCGTGTGGTTCTCTGAGAGAGGAACAGAGAAAGGGATGGAGACGGAGTGAAAGACAATGTGTTAATTTATTAACTATGGAACATTAAAAAAGTACATGCGGAACAACACATTTTCTAATAAGAAAATCTGTAAAACCATAGTGATGCTGTGTTTAATAAAGAAATAGTGATAGTGTTAATGCACATTTACACATATGAATACACAATAATTTTTTAATATCTTTGCCAGTTTGTCACCAATTTGATGTATTTCATGTTGGTTTGAGGCCACAAAATATATCTTATCCAGGGTATTTAGTATAATGGGACATACATACATCTTAATGAAACCCATGCTTTTGGACAAAATGATTGAACAAATGACTTTATTTTACAGGTGTTCTTGTTATTTTGTCCACCCTCTGAATGACTCACTCTCCTCATGTTGGAAACTGCTGTACCAAATATATTAACTGCATTAGAACTGCGTGGTGAACTTCCGCTCACACGGACGCCCTGCCCTCGTGCTCTACATATTTCATAACATCTCTGTGTAAAACCCCAGTGACCTGATAGCCCAGAGAGCCTGTCCTCCTTTAAGGGGCTTTGAACAATGCACTACACCCAGTCCTTTAATGACTGTTCACATAACAGGCTAGTGTCGTCTCTTTTTCTCTGGGCTGCAAATGCAGGCTAAGGAATGCACGGCACCAGCATCATGTTTCTGCAACAAAGCAGGAAAACAGTGACGACTTCTCATGTCATTTTCATTCCTCGTTCAGAGAACACACAGAGCGACATTCAGAAGAAGCTTGCACAACAACTGAATGACCTCACAGTGGTGAGGATCCCGTGGAAAACAGTGGCCTCAGTGTTTGTCTTTATGTAAATGTAAATAAAGCCGACTGCTTGTTGTGTGACGTATGGGGAAGAGCGACAAATCAGTGATCTCTTCAGTGCACAGTGTAGAAAACTAAAAAAAATATGCTAACAATTAGCTCGACTGCAAGTACACTTTATTGCTTGGCTTGCTGAAATGTTGCGTGGTTCACATGGGTGATGGAAACCCAGAGCCACTCTACTGTGGTGGGTAAAATGTTCTCATTGGGTGATTTTACAAGTTTGTTCAGGGGGGAATGTAGCAGGAAGTCAATTCCAAAGTGTCATTATTTACAACTTGTAAAGAGGCCACGATGATCTTTCGCTTTCTTGGAGGTACAGCAACTGGCCTCACGTGTCAACACAACACAAGAACAAACATATAAACAGATATTAATGTGTTTTGACAATTCCAGTTGACTGGCAAAACACAAGAAGACTAACACCCATCTGTAAGCATTAATATGCTGTGTTGTGGAGTGGCAGTTCAGTGATATTTTTGTCATAGTGATTTTTGTGTTTAATCTGAATGTATAAAACTTAATGAAAATATATTAAATATATTAAGAATTAGTCATAGGTATTAATTACTGCTGTTATTATATACTGTTGATTATATACAGTTGTTTGAACTACATTTCTGCTTTAGTTGACTGAGCTAGATTCCTTCCTCGGGTAGCTTTGCTTTACTTAAACTTCTTCTAGTGTGAAGTAATTGCTTGCAAATCTATGCTGGCTTAGCACAAGGATAAAAAAGCTGCTTGTTGTGCACGGATGAAACAACTGATACAACATATGAATTTGCAGATGGCATAGTTTTTTTTATTTATTTATTGTTTTTATTTCACTCTTCATGCTAAACTAACCATCTCTTGGTTCTACCTCCGTACTTCATATACAGAGAAAAGACTACTAAGAATTTTTTAATCTAACTTTTCTCCTTGAACCCTTAAATGCATAAAATATAAACGTCGGGTTGCATTGTAAAATGTGGTTCAGGCCTGCTGGCTGGCTGAGATCTTCACATGCTTACATGAGTGGTGTATGTGTTCTCTGGGTTCCCTCCCACAGTTAAAGACATGCAGTTAGGTTAACTCTAAATTGCCCATAGGTGTGAATGTGAGTGTGAATAGTTATCTGTCTCCATGTGTCAGCCCTGTGATAAACTGGTGACCTGCGCCCTGTCAGCTGAGATTAATTCAGCAGAACCACAACAAAGATGATAATGGGACAATAACTTAAAACAAGTCCTTCATAACTTAGCCTCTAAGTATTCTAGTTTTTATACCCAGCAGCATAAATGTACAGTTAGAGTTTAATAAATTATTAGTACAGTATAAATTAAAGCACAGACCATTAGTTTTGGCATTGAATACTGAGCTCTGAGTTCATTCTTACTTAACTTACACTCCCATGCACACACATTTGATCATAAAGAGACACACAAAGGCAAAGAGCATCATTCTGAAAAGTTTTAGTGAGTCAGTGATACCTTCTTTAGCTGGAGTGCTTTGCGGGGACTGTGTGAGAGACAGAGACTGAGAGAGCGTGGAGCCATCGTCGGAGGTTAGCTCGTGCTCGCCATCTGCAGGGAGGACGTCAACAAAGGGGTGGTGGGGGGTGAGAAGGGTGGAGGGTGGTGCAGGAGATTGAAGTAGTGGGATGACAGCATGGGTGAGCAGGATGAGAGGTATGTGGGGGT